>JARBJD010000108.1:0-219656 GCA_033064195.1 Blattamonas nauphoetae | reverse complement strand
AAAAATAAGACAGACCATCTTTCATGCCACTATCTGTTCATGTTTACATTTACAAAAAGAGATGAGTCAGGTGTGGAAAGTGGTCAGGAGAGGAAAATCAGTATTATGGGTGATAGTATCGAGTCGATCAGCCATCTTTTTGAAACAGCTGATCACATTTTTGAACCAGTTGAACATCTTTTTGAAAAGGACTGTACCTTCACGATTCCGAATCGAGATATGGATCAATTAAATCGTTCCACCTGGTTTCCAGTTTTCATTTCATAACCAGAATTGCATTAGACATTCCTCAAATCGCAACTATTCTCAGGATCAATCCATTATCCCAGCTTCGATCTGATGTCGTCACAAGACACACCTGATCAGTTTCCACTTCCCCATACCCCACAAAGTATCCCTGGCACGATCGAATCTTTGCATACACCACACTCATCCCAACATCCTTCTCATGCACCTCCATCGTCTCACCAAACGGACCAACCACCTGTACATGCATGCACTGAACATGTCTGCAAATACTGCGGTACACACCTTGTAGTTGCAAAGCGAATGCGTTCCACTCACTCCGAGAATGACAGCGATTCTGATAGCTCAAGTAATTCAGACAGTGACAAAAAGAAGAAAAAGAAGAAAGAAAAAAAGAAGAAAAAATCAGAGTCCGATAGCGAGAGTGATTCAGAGAGTGATAAAAAGAAAAAGAAGAAGAAAGACAAAAAAAAGAAGAAAGAATCGGAATCGGATAGTGAGAGTGATTCAGACAGTGACAAGAAGAAAAAGAAGAAGAAAGACAAAAAGAAGAAGAAAGCTTCAGACTCAGACAGTGAGAGTGATTCGGAGAGTGATAAAAAGAAAAAAAAGAAAAAAGACAAAAAGAAAAAGTAACTCGACCTCTATTTTTTACAATACGATTCCAGACAGTCACTTTTGTGCATCTAAGGAATAATGAAGAAATTGATGATATGTTCATGTCAGCGCTTAAGAATAGCGACAGCAATCCCAAGAGTTCCGAGAAAAATAAGGACAGAAACAACGACTGGCACAACAGCGCATTTTTTCTTTGGAGATTTTGGATGACCTTGCGTTTTTTGCTGAATATTTGGTGAGTCTTGCGATGATGAGTCCGCTGGTGTATGTTCTTTGTCTGGTCCATTAGAATCCTCTTTACCTTCATTCTCTAAGATTTTTTGGGCCTGTGAAATATCGGAATCATTGAACGATGGGCAATCTTCATCAGGGATGTGCGCAGTATCTATTTTTCTGAATGAAATGAAATAGATTGGTATCAGACCCTTCATCACGAAGAATCTTGAGGACACGAATCATAACATTGGTTCCTTGCGGGATTGGAGTTGTTTTTGTGCCTTGCATTGGGTCGACCCAATCATTCTTTGGAATTTCTACAACAAATGAAAAGTGAGGTGTACAATCATACGAAAATGTTGATGGCAAATATTATTGAACAACCTACATCATGAATTGATGTATGAAGGATACCTGATGTTGTCCGTGCGTTTAAACACCTCCTTTGGATCCTTTTCAAATGGTGTCCTCCCACCAATTCCTAGCTTATTGAAGATCTCCAAGAAAGCACCACATCGAAGAGCATCACCAACAGATGAATATGATTGAGTTCCTAACTGTTGTTCAAGAAATTTCATGACACGATAATGATTTCTGAGATAGTTCAGAGCCTTTTGACGTAATTCCAAAACAAAAGAAGACCTGGTTTCTTTCAATCCTCGAATCCATATTTGTTGACATTGTAAAGGAATTGTATCCTGAAAGTGACGGTGGTCACGTCATTCTACCCGTAACAAAAATTCAAGCTTTCACGGTCCAATGTTGAAGCGGAATATTTATTATACAGGACCTCAGAACTCTGTTTTTATTGTCAGAAACCAGGATATTGCTCTAGGTTTTTTCAATCCAAATCCTCCATCCACAATTCAGAAAGAAATTCCTCAAGCCTGTTTCCCAGCGATCAATTCTTATTTGACCACTCAACTCACTGGATTGCGGCCACACACTCGTTTTTCTCTCAATTCCTACCCTATTCATTCTATCATGAACACATCTCCATCATGTATCTACCTATCATCAAAAATTGAGGAAAATGTCTTTATTCCTGGTGAAAGCAACCATACTCCCGTTGTATCATCTATTTGTGGATCTTGCCGGAATATTTCATTTCTTCCATATTTTGGAATGGAAGAAATTGGATGGTTAGCTACGGCTTGTAGGTCACATCTTCACCTCTTTAGATGTCTGCTTACAGTCGATCAAAATGTTGAATTTGTTTCCGACGCTATCTATTCCCTTTCATCATCAGTTATGTCTCTTGAGTGGATTTCTGGAGGAACTTCAGAGCCTTGTCTCATTATTTCTCTCTGTGGAACTCCTCTACATCCTGGTGGAGTGTTTGAACTTCCTCTGCATTTGATCAAGGAACGATCACTTCCTGGATTTTCGTTACTTGCAGAGCGAGGATTCTCAATTCTTCAAGATGACCTGAACTCGACACGCGATTCGGACCAGTATCTATATCCTTCTTTGATACCTCACACACAACACCGCATCTTCCGTACTCTCTTTGCCTGCAACAAAAACACCGAATTAACATCTGCACAACTTTTCTCGTCTCATTATGAATCAAACCCTGGATTGTGCCTTTCAACATCCAAGGGCTGTTTCATTCTCAGCGAGGATCAGACAAACATGAGAGTTCAATGTATTTTGGGAAAGGGCAAAAATATCCAACGAGCCTCTGTCAGAAATCAAGTCGCAACACTTTGTACCAGACAGGGCATTCTCGAAGAACACGATATTCGTTTAGCGTGCCGGCAGTCCACTCAAAGCCGAAACAGTCAACGTGATCTCCAAACGAAAACAGTTGTGTTTGAACGTTCTTCTTCTCCGATTGTTTCGTTCTTGGAGGTCGAACATGGTTACATCGCTGCTTCTCTAGATTCCTCAGAAAGACTCCTCGATCGCAGATTTCCTTCTGAGGATGTTTGGAGGTTTCTTTCTAAACTTCTAATTGTTTTTCAGCATTACATCACATAACGGGATGACTCCATCGTCACCACTGATGTGGCCTTCTCCTCATCGATCATTCCTCACAAACCCCACATCATATCATAGTCTTGCAGATCATTCTCAGACTCTTTGCCTTCGCTCAGTTCAGAATGGACAGCTCTTGGAAGAATTAAGCCTCGCGTCTCATCAAGCACAATCTGTTCGGCAATCAAACATTACATCTTTTCCAACCAACACATTCCAGCGAGGGCAGTATTCAGAGCCATATTTGCCCCTCATTCATCCCCTCATTCTCGGACTCGAGAACCAAATTCTCATTTATACATTCCCAGGATGATGATGACGACTATTGGCCTGGAAATCGGAATGTTTGAGATTCTGCCACGGGAATTTCTGAATATTCGTTTTTCTTTTCATTCTCAAGTTACTGTTCACTGTTCAAACATTTCTCAGGGTTTGATCGAGAAACATTCTCTCAAAAGGAGATATCTCTCTTTCCTTCATGATATCCCCTGTATACACTGACTGCAAATTCAGTTCTTTTGTTTTAAACAATGGAATTAAAGTGGTTCTTGTTTCTTTACCATCCTCGACAAAAGCTGCCGTGTGCCTCTCAGTTTCGTCGGGTTCACAAGAGGACCCAAAGGAATATCAAGGACTTCATCATTTCTTGGAGCATATGGTCTTTTTGGGGACTGAAAAATACCCCGTTGAAGGAGAATTGGACAGGTTTCTCAGTGCACATTCTGGATACAATAACGCCTATACAGGGGATGACCTGACATGTTTTGAAATGGAAGTCGAACCACAAGCTCTTGATGAAGCCTTGGATATGTGTGACCATTTCTTACTTCACAATTTCATCACAATTTTCATCCGACCACATCTCCATCTACAGATTTTCTTCGTATTTCATCTGTCCACTCTTTTCAAAGGATGCAATCGATCGTGAGGTTAATGCTGTTGATTCAGAACACAATAACTACAAAACACAAACAGAATGGCGGCTGGACCAACTCCTCCATCATCTGTGCCTCGAAGATCATTATTTCAACTATTTTGGAACAGGAAACCGTGCCACTCTCGTCCCAAAAGGTTCTTCTCCGGAGATCACCCAAAATCAGCTCATTAATTTATTTGAAACTCGTTATTCTAGTGTTGGAATGGTGATTGCTCTCTCTTCTTCGCAATCTCTTCAAACTCTCAACTCACTTGTCAAAAAACACTTTGAGAACATCAAAAATCGTCCTTTTGTTCGGTTTGACGAGAGAATTCTCGGAGTAGATGATTTTTCAAAACGAGAACAATTGGTCGAACTGTTCGGGGCTGAATTCACCACCAAACTCAACCACCTCTCTTCCTTCTTCTCATTGCGTGAAGGCTCTCCTCAGCTTCCCATTGATATCATGAAAAATGCAACTGAAGTTCAAGTTCTGCCACAGATTCCCATCAACACCGTTCCCCCAATCTACAATTCCTGCAAAGAACGTTTCTTTGTCAGCCTCTGCAACGATGCATCGACAACCCTCCATCTTTTTTTTGTTCTTCCTGCCTCTTCTATCAATATCCTCAGTGACACCCCAACACTCCTCCGAATCCTCTTCTCGAACCAAGGTGATGGGTCGCTCTACACCCGCCTCAAGTCGATGGACCTGATTACTGAGATCGACGTGGAGATCATGTACCAGATGGTCGACTTCACACTCATTGACATGAGCCTTACCCTCACACTGGAGGGAACCGTTCAGTTGGAGGAGATCTTCGGCTTGGCCGATGTCTTCTTTGAAATGCATCGAGAAGCCCCCTCTCCAATCTATCTTCTGAACGAGGCTCGCATCATCAAAGGAGCCGACTTCTTTCTCAATTGGAACAAGACACCGTTGTCTGTTGTCACTGATACCGTTGAAAACGTCCAATGCCTCCCAGTCCAATTTGGACTCTGCGGAACGACGGTCCCAACCAACTTTTCAGAAGAAGAATATCGTGCTTTCTTGAAGGAATTCCGAACAGAAAACAGTCTGATCATTCTCACAATGCCAGCAGAGACATTTGCGGAGTGGATCACACGCCGACAGAATCAGGGAAGATGGACACCGATCATCCCACATCTCCAGCCTGGTCACGAAGACAATAAAGACACAGCATCGAGAGAGTCACTTTTGATGAATACAATCAACACCGTTCTCGGTCCATTCCTCAAAGAAAGTGAATTATTGGAAATCACTCCAATTGCGTCCATTGAGCACTTCTGCGAGACCGTTTTTTTCTCATTCCGCTACACCGACGTCACCAAGCCAATCGATGCCCATTTCCACATTCTCCCACCAACTCAACTCCTCCCCGATTCATTCTCTCTCCTCCATTTCCCTGACGCACGGAGTAAACTTTCCTCGGATCACAGGTGGATCCATCGCCGAGATCTCATCTCCAACATCACCAATCAGCTTCGCCAGACTGGAACGTACTCTTTCCCTCGGTACGACGACACTTCGTATTCGATGGTCGCAGATGATGTCACTGTCATTGAACAGATCGACCCAGAGTTCTACCAGTCTCTGAAAAGTTCGACTGTATCCACAACTTCCGGACCCCAGAAGATCGAATGTGTTGCACCTGTCACACTGGAACTACTGTTCTCAACCCCAACGGCTCGAGTCTTTCACCAACAAACCTCCTTCATTCGTTCTCCTCAAACAACCATGCGAGCAATTTCTCACTTATCTGCAGACGCCTTATCGAAATTTGGGAAGGAGCATCTTGTCGTCCTTTCTGAGATGCTCTACACCACCCTCAGGCCCACACAGGAACTCGTTGAACAAGTTGGGGGAACCTTGGAATTCTCGACCACTTCCACATCATTTCAGTTGATAATTTCGTCCTATTCCAGTAGCTTCGAACGAATTCTTTCAACTGTGTTGGATCATCTGTCTAGATTTGAAATCACCGAGTCTTGTTTTCATCCTTCACACACATCTCGAATTGAAATTGCTGAGTCATACACGAAACAAATTGCCCTCAAATTAGCTCAACAATACGCGAGCAGCATTCAGAAACTGCTCGACCGAACACCAGATGATGCTCTCAAACGTCTTATCTCGATCGATGTTCGAGAAATGAACGATTTGAAGGCATCCTTTTCTTCAGAGAGCTCCGTCGATATTTACTTTTATGGAAATATCAGTCCAGAAGATGTAAGCCGTGCTGCCACGACACTCCTTTCTCATCCTTTCTGGAAATCAGATTCAACCAATCAACGCCAATTTCTCGAGGAGAGCGAGCCAGTTCCTCTCCTCCCATTCACAACGTATATCGTCGACATCGTGCATCCTGTCCAAACAGCCCACAACTCGGCCGTGATCATGGATCTTATTCCAACCGATCGAACGAACCCGCTCATCAAAGCAGCAGTCTCTGTCTTCCAGCAATGGGCAGACCCAATCTACTTTGACTCGATGAGAACGAAAGAGGCTCTCGGATACTCTGTGATGATTGCGGCTAAAGTGTCCCCAAATGATACATGTCTGTCTTTCAAGGCAATGGGGAACCATTTTCACGCCCTCCACCTCCAAGCACGGCTGGAAGCGAATGTTTCAGAAATCATCAATTCAATTCAACAGATCAGCCAATCCGAGTTCCTTGCTGCACGTGATTCTGTTGTTTTGGAGCTCAAATCTCCACCCACCTCCATCTTTGAAGAGTCAGACGTCCCCGAAGAGATAACTACTCACCCCGTCGTTCGTTTTGTTGATATCCAAATTGGTGCACTGATGGCTCTGACCAAGCCGATGTTCCACCAAATCATCAAAGATTTATGGTCAGGAAACGCTGTAGAGACCGATCGGATTGAGGGACTTTCTCTCCCCCTCTTCTCTCACACAATTCAGTCGCGAAGAGTCTGCACAAGAGTTCATGCGGCACAATACGCTTCGCTCGTTGGATCATTACCAAGAGAAATGACACCCGAAGAGAAGGAACAGTCTGAGCATGATGGTGGCGATGATGATGATGGGAATGAGTCTGAATCAGAGAGCGAACGGGAAAATCAATCAGAAGAAGAACCAGAAATCCATCAAACCAATGATGGAAAAATTGCTGAAACAGTTGAACAGCCTTACCCTGTGATCTTCATTACAGATGTTTCACAATTTAAACTTTCCGTTCATCAGGCTGAGTAGTTCAGTCTCATTCTTTCATTTCATGAATCGAATAAGCAGTCACGGACAAAAGTAAGTGGCCACCCCTTCCTGCATTTATGAACAGATGATTTTTCACACTTTTTTCGTAAACACTTCACATTCATGAAAGACGGTAATTTTTCAAATATAAAACAAGAATAGTGTGGTGAAGTGGAAATCAAGAGATTTGACTGATGTGCCCTGGGAGGCACTTTTGATTGCGGATGTCACAATATGTCTCCTCTTCCAAGAAGAGGAGATGTGACCTGTATAGTCTGTTCCTCCACTGAGAGCTCTCAACTTCCACTCCTCTCAGAGATACTGGAGGATCCGCGACGAAAAAGTGTGTTTTCTCTCTTCTTCATCCCTCTTCAGCCAGCTTTGTAAAGACATCAAACTCTCTCTCTGACGATGTTATTAAGTATTCTCACTTTCTCTCAATTGTAATGACCTGCTGTAGAGAACATGAGATTCGCACATTTTCTCCCACATTTTTTCACACCAAAACTGTCAGCTTTCAATCGAACAAGGACAGAATAAGCATTCTGACGACAAGTTAAAGAGGTTGGAAGAGTTGCACGGATGTCAGAAGAGGGATGAAGAAGAGAGAAAACACACTTTTTCGTCGCGGATCCTCCAGTATCTCTGAGAGGAGTGGAAGTTGAGAGCTCTCAGTGGAGGAACAGACTATACAGGTCACATCTCCTCTTCTTGGAAGAGGAGACATATTGTGACATCCGCAATCAAAAGTGCCTCCCAGGGCACATCAGTCAAATCTCTTGATTTCCACTTCACCACACTATTCTTGTTTTATATTTGAAAAATTACCGTCTTTCATGAATGTGAAGTGTTTACGAAAAAAGTGTGAAAAATCATCTGTTCATAAATGCAGGAAGGGGTGGCCACTTACTTTTGTCCGTGACTGAAGAACGAAAGAGATCGTAGCATTTCACAGTGCATCAAACCGTTGAAAATGGAAGTATTCCTAGTATCTCCAAAAATATCAACGGATTACACCTCACTTGGAGCTTTGTTCCATTTTGAGTAGATCCAACCCGACATTCTTTTACAATCTGTCAGTTGTCACCTCATCAGAAAGTGAATCAACATGAAGTCTCTCCTTTTTGTCATCAATTGTCTTTTTCTGATGTTTTTTCATTGATAGGTTTCTTATAGATGACTTGCCTGTCTATTTTCCATACTCACACATATACCCGGAACAGTACAAGTACATGAAAGATCTCAAGACAATTCTTGAGAACAAAGGTCATGGAATCCTTGAAATGCCCAGTGGTACCGGAAAAACGATTGCATTGACATCATTGATTGTCTCGTACCTCCATTCACCTCAAGGCCAGTCGAAGCATCTCCGCCTTATATATCTCACAAGAACAGTTGCAGAAACCTCTAAGGTTCACCAAGAATTGAAGCGTGTATTTGCATGTATTGAACAATACGAAAACAGTGCTCCAACACTCTGCTGTCTGGGAATTTCATCACGACTCAATATGTGCATTCATCCAACTGTTAGTCTCTGCCAATCATCTCCTGAGTGCGATAGCCGATGTCGTGATCGCACAGCATCATTTGTTCGAGATCAAGCGGACAAAAACCATGATATCGAAACTTGCCACTTATTTAATGAATATTGGAATGATACTGAGAAACAGAGACTCTCAACTGGTGTTTTCTCTCTTGACGACCTCAAAAATTTGGGAAAAGAACGCGGCATCTGTCCCTATTTCCTCTCGATCAAGTCGATCGAAACAGCCAATGTCATCGTCGGCTGCTATGCATACATGTTGGATCCACAAATCAACCAGCTTATTGGACTTCAGCCAAAAGAGCACGACATTATCGTTTTTGACGAGGCACACAACATCGATAATTCTTGTATTGACTCGCTCAGTGCCGAAGTCCCCCGTCGGATGTTGGACACCTGCGAAGACAACATCCGCTCTCTCACGGAACTCATCCACCAAAGGAGACAGACATACATTGACACCCTCAACCGAGATCGCGATCTTATGCTTCAGGAGATTGGCCGAGAAGCCAATCTGGACCAGACAGAGATTCTTGCCATGTCTCCATACATCCCAACTGAAATCACACAACGTGTGATTCCAGGATCCATTAACAATTCCGAGCATTTCCTCTCATTCCTGACATTTTGGGTGAAATATTTGAAGCATCGATTCAATGACAACAAGCCGTTCAACGAATCACCATCATGTTTCCTCTTCAACTTCAGCCAAGTCGCGAACAAATACAATCTGGATCCCCTCAAGTTTCTCGCAGAACGGCTGAATAAACTCTTCCACACGCTGATGGTCACCAACCTCGTGGAGTATAAATCACTCCAACAACTCTGCTCTTTCGCTGCACTTGTGTCTACACACGATGAAGGGTTCTCTGTTGTGATGGAAGGCGTGACACCCATCACCCAGCAACCACAGTCCTTGGCCATTCTCGCGAATCAAGATAAATTTCAATCAACAACTCTACGCCTCTGCTGCCATGATCCACAATTTGTCTTCAGACCGATTTGCGATACTGCATCATCAGTAATCATCACATCAGGAACTTTATCTCCACTCGACATGTATCCTCGTCTGTTAGGATTCACACCAGTTCTCGTTCGCTCTTACACAATGAGCATCTCTCGCCAATGCATTCTCCCAATGGTTGTCACGAAAAGCCCGGATCAAATTCCGCTCTCAACCAGATTCTCCGTCAGAAACGATCCGTCAATTGTGAGAAACTTTGGTTCTCTCCTCATCGAAGTGACGCGAATCGTCCCAGACGGAGTCGTTGCTTTCTTCCCTTCGTATTCAGTCTGTTCTTCTCTTCTTCATATCTTTCAGTTCTTACGATCGATTCTTCAAAGCTGGAAAGAAATGGGGACACTCCATCAACTTTACAACAACAAGCTTGTTTTCGTGGAGACACCAGATCCCATCGAAACGGCTCTTGCCCTCCACAACTACCAGACTGCATGTGACTGCGGAAGAGGAGGACTGTTTATGTGTGTCTCCCGTGGAAAGGTCTCGGAAGGCACGGACAGCTTCCAAGGCCATTACGGCCGCTGCATGATCTGCTTCGGGATTCCGTACATCAACACAGAGTCTCTCTCGCTTCGTGCTCGTCTGGAGTATCTCCGCACAAAGCACGGCATTACGGAGAAGGAATTCCTCTCTTTTGATGCAATGCGCGCAGCCTCACAGTGTATGGGTCGCGTTATCCGAACCAAGGACGACTACGGTGTGATGATCATGGCTGGTATGTCTCTTTCACTCCCTTACTCTCCAAGACAAACGGTTTTCTCTCCGCGAGAAAAGGAAGAAATTTCCAGCTTGGATTCAGCAATACCTTTCAGAAGCGCAGTGCAATCTGAGCACGGAACAAACTGCAGGCCCAATTCGATCATTTTTGAGGACGATGGGCACACCTATCCCATTACAACATCAGATTGGTCAGTCATTATGGTC
The DNA here is from genome assembly GCA_033064195.1 of Blattamonas nauphoetae. Taxonomy (NCBI): domain Eukaryota; phylum Preaxostyla; order Oxymonadida; genus Blattamonas; species Blattamonas nauphoetae. The sequence continues at coordinate 208,957 of JARBJD010000108.1, read as the reverse complement.
TCTTGAGCATATTGGCGAGTATAACGAGAAGGAAAAGCAACGGATTCTACAAGAGCAAGGTATCCACGAGCACATATGAGCCCTGGCTCTCACACTTCATTTGAAGTGTCTTATGCTTTTGAACTTGAATCTATTTGACAAAAACAACTTTTAATATGTTTGTTTCATTCGTTCAAACGGTTAGAACGACAGTCGAGATCACTTTTCGAGATGAAAACTAGATCTAACCACAATCATACAATGGAGGTTCGGCCTTTCTTTTTTGACCTTTTAGGACAACGAATTTGACCGAGAACCTGACGATATTGACAACCAAGGATGTTGTGAACATTGTTGTTCGAGATTCTGCTTTTTCATGGTTCAGGGGGGACGTGAAATCAAACACAGATGCTGTAGCTTTACATGGGCATTCCTTAGGTATATCATAGCTTTTTGATGATTTCTCACTTTAGTATTCTTTTGGTCACAATTGTGACTGCAGTTGCGATTAGTATGAGCGATATGCTGCCAGTTATCACGCTCATGCTCACTGAGGACACTGATGGCCAAACTGATATGGTCATGACTGCAGGATCATGGACTGACTACTATTCAATAGATTATGATCTCGTATCTGACAGATTAAAAGATCTTGGAGATGCGGTTTTTCGGAGTTTTTCTTTACCCTTTCTAGTACAATCGTGGCACCCCCCGTTGTCAATTTTCCTCAACGTGTTATAGTACTGCAAAGGATGGGTATGTATTTTCCAGGATTATCATTTTCTAAGAACACTTTTGGATACATCTGCTGATACTATCGCATTCGATACTTTACGGGAGGTTTATCATCTCAATTTCTTTACCTCATCAGCGCGAACTCCAAATTGGTCGTATTTGGGAGATGAAACCGATGGCAGCTGGGGAATGTGTTCTGACAGAGGAACTTGCATCTAGAATGGAAGTCAAAGTTGGAGATACCTTCGAACTTGGTTTCAATGTTGCCGAGTTTTCAGCCATTTCCATGGAAGTGATCAAAGAGTTTTCACCACAAGCCATGGTTTACCTTGTTAACCATCTAGAATGGATCCGCCTCCCACTGAAGGTGGTGGACATTATTACAGGAACATATGGGAAATCATCAGATGGTGATCGAGTTTTTGTCGAATTTGATCAGTTTTGGCCTTATGTATGATCGCTCTTTCGATAATTTCTCAGATCGTAAAACATCTTCCGCAAACTGCTCTCGATACCATCCCAGAAGCGACGTGGACAAGCAAAAAACTCGTCAACTATGCTCAGCAGATTGTGTTTTCATACACATATCCAAGGCACATGGTTTACATTGAGCTCGATTCAACAACAATCGCAAAGTCTGCTTTTCTCCCAATTACTTCTTCAGAAATATCGTTGAGTGGGGAACCAAGATTGCATACGCACTTAATTTTGGTGATGTTACAATTACGACTCCTGTTCTCTCAGGATACGCCATGTGGTCCATGCTCGGACTCGCCATCAACATGATCTCATCAATCATCGTTGTAGTTCTTGCTGCAATCTCTATTCTTCTTATATACTCTCTTCTCATGATCTCTGTGGAGTCTCGAACCTTTGAGATCGGTATTCTTCGAATGGTTGGCCTAAATCGTCCGGGTGTCGTGGGAACCCTCACCGTTCAGGCAGCACTTTACACCATTCCTGGTTGGATCATTGGCTTGATTCTGTCTTATGTGGCATCCGCTGTCGTGGCTACTGTTCTCGGAGACCTGTCAACTGTTCCGCTGAACAAGGTGATGCCATGGACTGCCCTCTTGGTCTCAACCCTGATCGTTTTTATTGTCACGCTTGTTGCTTCGTTCTTCCCCATCCGTCATGCTCTCTCCCAGAACTTGCATGATTCCATTGATGTCACTCATCCTCAACAAGGAATCATGAAAGTCAGCATTGAACGTGCCGAAGATATGAACCGAAACTGGGGCATGTTAGGTTCTGGATTTATCTTAGCCCTTCTTGGACTTGGCGTCTACATCGTTCTTCCACAATCACTCATCTCACTCAACATCACTCTGATGGCATTCCTCTTCTTTGGTCTGATTCTGATCGTTTTGATTGGACTGATTCTTATCATGATGAATTTCGAATATGTCCTCGAACGTGTGATCGCCGCTGCGTTCATCTTTTGGGAGACATCGTCAATCCGTAACATGGCCAAGAAGAATTTGGGTGCCCATCGACAAAGAAACAGAAAAACTACGATGCTTTATTCCATCTCTCTTTCGTTTATCGTTTTTGTGACAGTACTCATCGAAATTGCCATTTCTTCCATTGTCATGTCGAACTACATGAACCAGGGCTGCGATATCTATGTTCGACCGCGACAAATTCGAACTTTCCAACTCACCTCAAACTCGAAGTACAACCCCGACCAGCTCGGTCTGGAGCACCCTGACGAAATAGAGGCAATAGTTGCCCAATACGATGATATCCTGGAGAACGTCGCTTGGGCCACAGAACAGCTGGAAGTACATTATCCTGTCCCTGTCCAAACCCAGATCGCCAATATCGGACGTTCACACACGTACTACCACCAGGTCATAGGGTTGACCCCAAATTGGCTCAATGGCTTGGACCCAATTTATGTTAGACCAACAAAATGGACCAAGACAGGAGAAAATCTCATTGAACAGCTGTACACTCAGAACTCAGAGTTCTTATCGACAATTCTATGTGAAGGCTTCCGCAATGATCTGGAAGGCAAGCTTGGGCAGAAATGGATCTTGAACCTTGTCCAAGCCTCTTCAGGTGGATTCGGAAATGGTCTCTTCGCCTTCGCCTCCAATTTCGTGGAGTCATCAGAAGGACGGTACAATGTAACGACTGCCGCCTTCTTCGAAAGTCTTCCATGGCTTGACCATCAGAGTGTCAGTATGACACTTGGAGGCAACTTGGACGCACCATTCTCAATTCCAGCCTTCCTTTCTCTGTATCCGGACAACACAGGGCGGTTCGAAACAATGCGAATGGGATTCCTTTTCATCCGTCTAAAAGCAAAAGCTGATCCTGACAGAGCCCGTGATCTTGTGAACGAACTGAAAGGATACCGTCAAGACCCAACGGACAGTCGTACAAGTTTGAGTGTGTCCTACACAGCCGATTCGGGGAGAGGAATGACCATTGCAGAAGATATCTTGGATGTCATCATGATTGTCGTCACGATTTTGGTGATGGTACTCTGCTTCTTCTCGTTGATGTCATCGATGAACACAAACATTCTCGAGTCCACAAAGGAGATTGGTATCATGCGTGCCCTTGGATTCAACAAGTGGCAATTGGTCCGACTCTACTCCGAAGAAGCCTTTATCCTTGTCATCACTGCATCCCTCATGGGTATTGTGGTGGGTATGGTTGTGGGATATCTTCTCATGGCACAGATTTCTGTCCTTCAAGGTCTTCCTATCCCGCTCTTCGTTCCATGGCAGCTTATCCTCATTATTGTCGGTGTTGGTCTGGTCACGTCCATCATCTCTGCGCTCATTCCAACTCTTACAGTTGTAAAGATGTCGATTGTAAAAGCAATGAAAACCACATAAGGCATGTCACACTAGAATTCTTCTTTTTCGCATACATACAATTGATAATTATGCCATTACTTTCATTTCGAGACAAAAGATCAGTTGGGATTGTTTTTAGATTAAGAAAAGTGAACCAATCGAGAAATCTGAGAACGAGGCACCCGCTTTCCCACAGGCTCCAACTGATGTCTTCGTTCTCTGATTACACACAATAATGGAGAGAAGAATGCAATTCTTCATGTTCAGAAGAGCACGCAACCTCCTTTCGATTCTTCGACGATATTTTGGTCCTGACCGATGAATGACGGCTGCGGTGGGAGTTCTGGCTCAACTCTCTTCGCGTTCTGGATGAGTGTTCGTTGCTCCTGGAGTAACCGATGGTATTGATTTGCGTATTTTTGCTGCTGTTCTTCAAAGATTGATTCTGAGACAATTTGTTGAGGTTCGTTAACATCAGAAATATCCTGATTCAGATGCTCTCCGACTCCAACTTGAGGTATCATGGTATCCGAAATACTTTTCTCTCTTCCGTCCCTGTCCTCAAGTCGAGAGTCTTGTTTCCTGTGTCGATTACTCCAGTCGAAAACAAAGTCGAGTTCAAATTCCATCCTTACAAAGATAGAACGGAATAGCCGTCGAAGCTCAAAATAGGGAGGTGTTTCGTCATATCTGAGATTCCTGGCAATGTCCATATAACGTTGGAATTCCTCAGGGAGACCTTCACAGAGTTTACTAAGCGGGGTATCCCGCTTCATTTCATGGACCCATTGAAATTTCTCCTTACCTTGCATATTGTGATTGCCTTGCCAAGGAAGAGATCCTTTTGCAAGGTAAATGAGGACGTAGCCGAGGGCCTCAACATCATCTCGTCTTGACTGCTGTTCTTCGAGATGAGCATGCTGAAGAAATGAGAAAAACGAAGAGCAGACAAGTGAGCAATAACGCATTGTTCCGACCAATCCCTTTCCTTTTGACCAAGGGATGTGCGTTGGTGGGGACTTGCTACCGTCCATATATGGTGTTGCAAGACCGAGATCAATAATATAAACTACAATATCTTTCTTATCCCGTCCGATGACAAAATTTTCAGGTTTGATATCTTGATGAATCTGAAAATAATGAGAAAATGATTGGTCGTCATACGAAATCTTTAGAATGTAAATATTCGATTCTTCGGATGAGTTGATCAGCAATCATGATAACTGTTTTAAGGCTGAACTTCTTTTCAGGCATTTGAAGTCGCAAAGATTCAAGATTCTCTCCCAAATAATCCATCACCATAACTGTGTAATTTCCTTCTTTCCCGTGCCATTTTATCTTTCAAAATGAAATAAGATGCAAATTCAACACATTTGGGACACCCGAACCACCAGCAAGGAGTTTATATATCCGGATTTCACTTCCAAGGAGTTTCGGTCTGGCATTGAGTGGCTAAATCGAAAAATAGTTTTGAAATGAGAGATTTAGTCGAAAATAGACCTCAAGTTTCACGGCATGTTCTTCATTTGTTCCTTGTACAACACATTTATAAACCTGTCCTGAGAAGATGAGGTGTCACCTCCTGTAGAAATAGCGGATACCAAAGGCTCCTCCACCTAAATAATCAGTAAGACGATAATGTCCACCAACAGTTTGTGGTTTAGCCTGTGAAAGCTTTGGTTGTGAACGAGCTTTCGACATCTTCTTTCATGAAGTGGGGAGATCAAAGAACAGAAATCAATACACATAAAATCAAAACTACAAAACAAAAAGAAACAGTTTTATTTGTTAGTCGTCGTCAGAATCGATCAATTGTTCACCAGTTTCCGCGAGAATGACTGGAGGACGTGCAGGAGATTTTTGTGTGATGACGCATTCTTCATTGCCTTGAGCCAACTCCTCTTCAAGTTCGCGTTCTAGAGCAGACGCATCTTCTCCAAGGGCCTTCATGCGTTTGATTTCCATTCGTCGTGCTCTGATATTCCTCTCGCGACTCTTTCGTATTCTATCCAAACCTTCGTTTTCCATCGGTCCAACGGCATCAAACTGAACTGCTCTCTTCGGACTCTGTATAACTGGTGGCTTTTTTTGTGATTTCTTTTCTTGAGCAGCAGCTTCTGCTGCAAGTGCAGCTTTCTTGACATACCGAAGGATTGGGAGGAGTTGACGAACATCATAATTGGAGTTTTTCACTGGCAGCGGAAGAGCGAGTCCAACTGGCTTGAGTGATTGTTTACCACTGCTTTCTGATGCTTTTAACGTTGGTAGGAGTTGTGGATATTTTTGAGGTATAATTTTTTCTATTGTTCCAAAGATTTCGAGACATTTATGTTGAAGATGAAGGAGCTCCGGACCACTGAGTGACTTCAGAGGGACGAAATGGGTGCGACCACTTCTGGACATGAATGGTACAGACGTGAAATGGCTAAATTCCCCTTCATCATCACTTTTTCTTTTCGCTACGTCTTCGAGAGGTTCGATGGGTGGTTCTTCTTCATTCAGAGCGTCTCGAATCTCTGCTGGAAGTTCTGGCATGCTTTCTTCGAGTGGTGCTTCGTCCTCATTGATAAAATTCTCATCAAGGCCAAAGATTGGCCTGAATGCCTTGCGAACATATCGTTTTCGTTGTTTGCCCTTGAAGCAGAGCGTGTTGAGATATTGCTCATGAACTGTCCGTTTGAGACGATACTTGTAAAGTGGGTATTTCTGTTCAAATGCATCAAATACGGATCGGACAGTGGTAGCGCCGTCTGCCAGTCGAACGAACTCTCGAAGCATTTCCCCTTTCAATGTTCGCATCGCTGAGGGTTGTAGACGTGGCTGTCCGATACCAACGATTGAACGAGGAGTGGTGGGTGCTTTAAGATGATTGACGGGAGCAAGTGGGATGGAATATGCGAACTTCAACCCAAATCCTTCTGTTGAAGGAAGAATGAGTTTTGGACCCCGTTCTTCTCGGAGCTGTTTTCGCATGAGTTTTTCTTGTTCACGTTCTTTTTTCTTTTGCTCACGTTCTTGTTGTTTTTGTGTTCGATCTCGTTTTCTTTGTTCTTGTGCTGGGATAGGAATAATAGAATAACCAGCAAGAGTTTTCACGAGTGAGAAAAACGTATGTGCTTCCTCGTCATTCACTGGCACATTTATCGGTTGTTGCTGAACAACAAATTTCCATTCTGATGATTGCCCGATATCTGGAGAGAGCGGAATTGACTCAAGTGGAATGTTGTTCGTCTGAGATTCTCCGTCACTATTTGATTGTTCTTTCTTGACCTGGACAGGTACTCGAGTTCGTTTAACAATCTTCAACTGTCTTTCTTCTGGATCATAGAGCTTCGAAAGTCCAATCACTCTCATCTGTGTCTCTATACCACCTTTGGCACGATTTAAGAGTAGACAACTCCCAATAAACCCGACTTCCTGCGTTTCAGGAGTGTCATCAATGAAATCGTCATGTTTTGCACGCATGCGGTTTGTGTCACTTTTCAGAAGGCGAAGAGCTTGCGTAGCTCCTTCCTTTTCGAATTGTTTCGTTGAATACGAGAAGGCGTTGTCAGTTGAGTGTTCTTTTGCGGTGCGTGGTTGAGCAGCTTTGGCTGCTTTGCTGTCGGAGTCGAATAAACTGAGAAACGACTTGAGAAATTCACTGCTTTCTTGTTTCGGAGGTGAAACTGGGAGTTTGCCGTGAGGACGTTCTGGACGAGGGAGGATCTTCGTTGGAGTTCGTTGTGGATCCGTCTGTTGATTGATGACATCTTTCTTTTCCGAGTCCGAGTCATCATCCTGAATTATTTTGTTAAACGTGCGTTTTAAAGCACCAACATCAGGTTTCTTATCATCCGTCTGTGGACGCGCAGTTGTTTCGGGTTTCATATGAACCGTTTTCTTCTGCCGAAGCGGCTGAGGAGCACCACTATCACTGTCAGAGTCTTCTGAATCGTCTCGAACCATTCCAGGAGGACTCATTTCATTTTCGGATTCGCTGGTTCCGCTTCCCGATTCTCCATCAGAAAAATCTGAATCATCTTCGGAAGAATCATCACTAAGAGCCGATCCAAAGACAGATGTAAACTGCATCGTGCGTGAAGGAGGAGGCGGGGGTGATCTATCATCGTCAGTTTCATACTCATCGAGTTCAGCTTGCTCGTCTGACGAACTTGAGTCCTCCTCCAAATCCACTTCCTTTTCATCCTTATTTTCGGTGGCTTGCGGTTGTGTCATCTTTGTTGCATCTAATTGTTGCCGAGCCTTTTCTTTCCGTTTTCTTTTCGCTTCTTCTTTCTTCGCTTTCACTTTTAAATCCTCTTGCTCTTGTATCATCTCATCGATCGCTAAGAAGGTTTCCTTCTCCTCATCCCACTCATCTTCTTCGTCGACATCGTAATCAACCAGCGGATCTCTGCTGAATGGATGAAGGGGGTCCACAACAAGACTTGTTTTGTTGAACACACCAAAGAACGTTGTGTTGACATCAAAGGAGGTCCGATGTTGTGGCTCATTAAATTTAAAACATTTGAAATTGAGTACGTGCTTTGGTGTTTTGAGATTGGCGAGCGCTGAAGTGAGGGGTACTGTAGATTTGACATCAGGGAAGAATGCCCATAGAGACTTTTCGCTTGGGGTGATCAAGAGAGAAGAATCTGTTACTTGATAAGCTGATGGGAGTTGAGGGATCCTTTGGGACCAATTGAAACGGACACCGAGTGCAAGAACCGACGTTATGGGACCATCATCGTTGCCGATTCTTTGGATTTTTCGTTCCGATCGTCTGACGAAAATTGGCTGATCATTCAGCGGATCATCCTCTGATTCATCGCTTGATCCAAGATCATCACCGAGGTCGATCTCATCATCATCTTCTTCTCCACGAGACGGTGATCCAAATCCATATGATGTGCCAAAAACAGCTTTTGAAGGGTCAGGTTTCTGTATTTTGACTACCAGGGGTTCTGGTTGAAATGATACAGGATACGTCAGACAATTCCAGTTCATCCTTTGGATGAGATCAGCAGCAATGTCCGGACTAGGAAGAGGCGACGGAATATCTGATGGGTTAGTGTGGTTGGACTTCATTTGATCAATCATTTCCACGAGAGAATAGATATTCTTGTGTCCACAAATGGGATGAGATTCTGACGTTCGTACATCCTCAATGGGATCATTTTCATGATCATTTGGAGATGCATACATTGACAAATGAGAACATGTTTGGCATTGGTCTAATGGGATGGTTTGTGTCAGAGTCGTCGTTTTTGCAGAAGATAGAGACAGAGAGGAATAAAAATTGGTTTGTGGATTGAAATGTTCTGGAACATAGATATCATCATGTGTTTTTTCATCAATTAACATTTCTTCCTCCTGCTGAGGGTGTTGGGTGTCTTCTTGTTCGATGTTATCTGTTATTACAGAATTGTGCTTTAAACCTGCAAAATGCTGAAGTGTGTTCTGATACGAATCTTGATTCATTATTGAAGTTTTGAGCACAGATGATGATTTCGAATACGATCTTAATAGTTCTCGATAATTCTCTGGGAGATTTGAGATACGTTTCACAACCGGTGTGGGTTTCTTTAGAGGTTCAGGTTTAGTGGTTGTTGGAGGTTTTGAAGGTGGTGGATCAACTTGTTGCTGAGATCTCGGTTTGAAGAACAAAGTGAGTTGTTTCATTTGTTTTCCAGTTGATTTGCTGGAAGAGTTAACTCGCGATGACGATTTAACGGTGGGAATGGGTTTGGATGGGGGAGGTTCTTTGGAGAGTTGAATGATATTGACAGAGATATCTGATCTCTGAGTCTCAGAGTGATTCTGTTGAAAAAAAGGAAAATGAGCACAAAATTACCATAAATGGTTGAAGGAAAGAAAGAGACCATGTCTGACATTCAATCAGTTCAAATTCGTGCTGAGATCTCCCTTAACGAGAATTTTCTCTGTGATCGGACCACTCTGACATATCTGTCCTCTTCTTCCTTTTGGTCAATGCAAAAGCCAAAGGAATCGGGATCATCTGCCAATGAAAGCGTAGATCCACACATATCGAAGTTTGTACACACTTTCTTTTCGCAGTTAATTACAAATTCTTCTCTCGACGCTCCTCTCTGATATTCTACAATACCACAATCATCTTCTTCTTATTTTCTCTCAATCCAGAAAATATAATATCATTCAGGTGATTGGAAAAGGGGCATATGGTATTGTGTTCAAAATACAGGACAAGCAAAGTGGCGAGTTCATGGCACTCAAGAAAGTCTTTGATGCATTTCAAAACCCAACCGATGCCCAACGAACATATCGAGAGATTGTTTTCCTTCGAGAACTTGGAAAACACGAAAACTTGGTCCATCTCTTGAATGTCATCAAAGCAGAAAACCCGAAGGACATCTATCTTGTTTTTGAATTCTTGGGTCTGCTTCAATATCGGTTGATTGTCTCGTATTCTCCTTTCAGATACTGATCTCCATGCTGTCATCCGCTCCAACATCTTGAAACCAGTCCACAAACAATTCATCGTCTACCAAATCCTGAAAGCACTCAAATATATGCATACAGCAGGGCTACTTCACCGTGACATAAAAGTTTCCCATCCTTCTTTGAGATTGTTTAGCCAAGTAATATCCTCCTAAATAGTGACTGTCTCGTCAAGGTGGGTGACTTTGGTCTGGCTCGTCTGATGAAACAAGGACCAGAAAAATCAGGAACTTCTTCTTTGACAGATTACGTTGCCACACGGTACATCTATCTTTCATTCCAATTTCTCTATTCGTCTTCTCAGATGGTATCGAGCACCAGAATTATTGATGGGCTCTCACAAATATTCTGTTGGTGTGGATATGTGGTCTGTTGGTTGTATCATTGGTGAAATGTTGACAGGGAAACCCCTATTTCCAGGAACATCGACCCAAAACCAACTTCTACGTATTTTGGAGTTCACAGGATATCCTTCAGATGAAGACATTGCTTCCCTTCATTCGCAATATGCAAAACAAATTCTTGAACAAGTGAGGCCAAATTTAGCTTCTTATTCGTCATCAGAACCAAGCAATCCATCATCAATTCAAAACTTGAGAGAACTCGAACGGAAACTTCCGCAATATAAAGAGAAGAGTATCGAAACATATAATTATTACAGCAACGCACTTGACTTGATGACCAAACTTCTCTCATTCAATCCAGACAAACGCCCAACGGCAGTTGAATCACTCACACATCCGTTCCTTGCTCGATTCCATAATGAGGCTGAAGAACCAGCATGCTCTCACCAAATTGAGATGGAACTTGATGATGACACAAAGTGTGTTATTTCTCAGTTTTGACGGTCCCAGAGTCAATATCAATGAGTACCGTGATGCTCTCTTCCGATTTATCCAGCAACAACGCGAACGATCAAAACTTCGTTATCAACAACAATTGTTGGCCAAACAGCAGGCAGAAGCTGAATCATCCAAAAATCCTTCTCCTCAACAGTAATCTTGTTCTTATATTCTTTTCAAACAGTTACCCTGGCACTGCTTTCATTCTTATCATACATTTGGTTGTTATACTTGTCATGAACAAAGAAAAGTGAAATGTTACACAAGTTGGCCTAGATTTTGTGACATGGGATACTTTCGTTCAAGCTCAGGCCATTGAACGACGATACCATCAGCAATGGGTGTATAGTAGAGAAGTTTTCCTGTGAGTGACATGGATGTAACACGGCAGAAGCTTTCGATGAAGATGATTCTGAGATTTCGATTCCAGAAAAACTATGAACAGCCTTTCAGAAATAAAGTTGAAAAAACCTTCAAGAACCATGCGGCAACACACACTGGGAATCCAGTTCCGGGTCCGTTGGTGAGTACCTGGAAAATGACGAGAGTAAGTGTCCACTGAGATATCATACTACATCTGGTCTAATCGTGATCACAAGCTTTATGCAGGCAAAAATGCTCTTTATTGTGGTGAAAATCGAGCTTGAGTAACTTTGTAACACTTCTCTACTACGTGGTATGCGATGGAAAACAGAATTGTTTTGCTTGGAGGTTAAAGAGGGAAGTTCATCAAAATATATTATCACAAACTCCTCGTGATTCTTCAAAATTATGACCCTTTGTTTCACTGATCTTGTCAGTTTCACTGAGGATGTAGTGGCGTGGAGTGAATTGTGCGAGGTCAATTCCAGTTAAAAGGTTGAGCATTTCCGTAGTATGACCACCTTAATGAAAATCAGTACAAGTTTTTCAGAAGAAAGCATATTATATAGAGAATAAGGGCAGACCTGAACCGAGAACGATGATTGCTTTTCGTTGTGATGCCCTTTTCTTTGTATCAGGAGAAAGTGTGATTTTCTTTCTCAATAGTCGATTCCATGGGAGGACAACGAAGAATCTCAACACTAAAAGACACAATAGTATCAGAATTAGAATCTTCATTGCCCAGTATTTGTTTTTCATGAAGAATAACCCTTCAATAGGGGACGATGAGACAATTTCAGAAATAGAACCCATCTTATCGTACAAATTTCTCCCTCTAGACGATCTATCAGCTTTGGATATTCGCTACAACAGCTTTTCTGTGAACCCCAAATTTATCAGCCTTGGAACTCATGATGGAAGAGTCATCATCCTTGATTTTGAGGGAACAATCCTTTTTCAGGCAACATGCGGCTCGTCATGTGTTACGTCACTGTCTTCGAGCAATGATTTTCATGTTGGAACGACAAATCTAGATGGATCTGTATTCATCATCAAACCCTTTGAAAAAGAGATTTTATTTCAAAACAAATCGACATTTCCTGTGAACAGCATTGCCTTGCATCCCTTATATGAGCAAAATCGAAAGGAATTTGTCTGTGGAGGCAAGGATGAGCACCTCGTTTGTCACTCAAAAGGTTTACTTTGTAGTCATGTTCTTATTCTTCTCTCTAACATATTTTCACTACTATCTGTCTCTTAGGACTCCTACGATCAACAACAAAGGACCTTTGTCATTCTGAGGGAGAGATTCTGAACATAAAATGGATGGACAAATATATCGCCTGGGCCACCACTCTCGGCGTATCCATCTATGACACTGACAAAAAACAGATTATTTTCACATTACAGCTGTATACACCCGAACAGGTCGGACTCAGCATCCTCTTTCCGTTCATCTTAACTTGGCGCCACTCAACAGATCTTTTTGTGGGCAATTACAACCGCATTTTACACCTTCATATTAGTGAGACTTCAGATGAGACCGGAAGCAGAGTGTCTATTGTCCACGAGATCAATGGTCTCGATTACATCGTCTGTGGTCTCGAACCCTTCCTTCACCACATGGCCATTCTCGGTGCATACATTTCTGATCAGACATTGTCACTCATCTCACCCCCAGATCTCCATCTTGTCCGTCTTGATTCTCTCCCAATCGGGAATTGCTCACTTGAGCAGCTGGAACAAGCCACTTTTCTGTGTGACCAAATCTCACTCGATTCCGAAGGCACATCTTGCCGAGACTTCCATCTCTCGTCCTTATCATCGTCAATTGAGTTGTTTATTCTCTCCCCAACACAACTTGTGACCACAGACCATATCAGCTTTGACGATCACCTTTCTTGGCTCCTCCACACTGGGCATTACCACGAGGCGCTCTCCGACGCGATCAACGTGCATCCTTCAGAGCACACAACCACAAGCGTGGACAAGATCGCAAGCGAGTATCTTGGATCCCTTCTCCATGATGAGAACTGGAGCGAAGCTGTGACTCTCGCAAAAGAACATCTCCGCTCCAACCCACCGCTGTTCCAAAGTCTGATCGTCGCCATGATTCACGCCAACACTCTCGACCTCCTCGGCGACATCCCAATCAACGACCCACAGTTAGATGCACGGACATACGAAATGATTCTCCGTTACTATTTTGTTCGGTCTCCTCGTCAGTTCACAGAGACAATCCAAAAAATTCCTCCAACACTGTACGATGCCAACGTCATCCTCGGACTGTTCGATGAGGCGGATGGTTTCTTGCTGGAGCTGGAATCGATCCGTTCCCGACTTCTCAACTTTGTAACATCACAGTCATCTTCTCAATCCACTTCTTTTTCCAACCACACTCTCAACAATCTCATCCAGGAGTATTCAGATATCGCACACCACTCTCGGCTTCGATCTGACTTTCTGGATGTGACACTCATTGAGGTCGGACTGCAACTGAAACACGAACGTGAAATGAAGGAACAGGCATTTCTTTCGATTCGAATGATGCTCCTTGAACGTCTGGTCCAACAGCAGGAATCTCCTCCATCCCTCGCACCTCTCGAAGAAAGCACGATCATTTCCAGCAATCCATTCTCTCTTCACTTGGATGAAGAAGATCCTTTCGCTGATCCAGTCAGATTCAGTGGTGATTCACTGTCCAAAGAAGAGCTGGCATTTGTTCGGCACGAAATCGTGAACGGAGCCCTCGGCGGCCTCCCAATAACGACACCTGACAGTTACCTCCAATCTTATTCCCGGTCTGGATTTGATGCCCTGCAGTCAAACAGGAAACGCCGACCTCATCTGCCGACATGTCGATTCTCAACAAGTCAACTCGATGCAATTGCACAAGAGAAAGAAGCCGAGGCACAGTCCATGATCATCGAGCTTCTCTTCAATCGGAAACAACAGCTTGGAATGGACTTCCAACAGCATCAACAGAAATATCATCAATTTCTCCATTTTCTCGCACTCACTTCTGGTGATGTATCATCGGATGAGTCTACATCCACAGACACGGATGAATGGACCCAGTTTACGTCACTCCTCCAACGAAATGAACAATATTCAGCCGACCAGATTCCTCTTCTTCCTCCGGAAAGTGCTCGAAGAGACGGTCAGTCATATTTCATGTTGCATGCAAGGGAGCTCTTGTCTTTCATCGGATCGGTAATCTCGTCATTCAAACAATATCTGAACTCTCTCCGGTCATCCCAGGTGGTCATCTATGAATCTCTCCGTCTGAGTTCGAAAGCCTTCACACAACGTGTTCATAATCACGACACATCCATCTTCGATCGAATCGCCACAACACCCTCAGATCTCTCATCAAACATGTCTCTTCTCCCGCAGCTTGCTGAATTGGATGAGAGTCGGACCATATCTCTTCTCTCGGCAACGGACACAGAAGGAAATCTTGTTTTCCCAATCAATTCTGTGCTCAAATCTTTCCAACAGACACAGTCATCTCCATTCATCGCTCATTACTTTGAAACTCTCTTCAAAAGGAACCACAAACTTTGTGAACCATTTGCAGACGTCATCATTCCGGCTTTTGCCTCGCATTGCCCACAAATGCTGATTCCATTACTTCGACAAACAACCACATACACTCTCACAGCCGCCATCAAGACGTGTGAAGAAAGGCGACTCTTCACCGCGAAAGCGTTCCTGTACAGTCACAACGGATCCCCGAGAGAGGCAATGGAAGTATATCTCTGCCAACTCCGAGATATTCCTGCTGTAGTTGATGTTTGCACGTCGGTGAAGGACCCACAACTTTACAAGCATCTCTTTCTTCTCGCATCACAACCCCAATCCATTGCTCGGATGACAAAGCAACCCACTCATTCAACAGCTGCCTCAGAAATCCTTGTGGCCCTCCACGATTTCATCGACCCACATTTCCTCATCCAGTCGATTCCTTCACATGTCATCATCGTTCCTCTCAAACCAGTTCTCGTCCATTCGCTCACCACTCTCAGGATGAATTCTTCAGTTCTTCAAAACACGCTCAATGCCACTCATGTAGATCAATATGCTCTCACTTCTACTCTTCGAATCCAACGAAGGAAGGGAGTCCGAATTCCGCCTTCTCACACTTGTCACATCTGTGCTTCTGTTATCACCTCCCGATCATCTTTGTATAATCCACAATCCATTATTTCTTTTCCATGTGGCCACGTTGCGCATCTTCATTGTCTCCGAGCAGTTCTCCAAGAGAGGGAGGCCAATGGCATGCTTCAATCACCATCTGGAGTTGTTAACCATTTTCCTCATCTTTATCAATGTATTCTGTGCAAATGTTAATCTTCTGTCGCATTTCATTGATCTTATTTCGCATTTTTTTATCAACATGTGAATAGTTCTGGAAAAGAGAGATCGGAACCACGACTTCTTAAACAATGATCTACGACGTCCGAACAACTCTATTCAGTGCGCTTATCCTATTTTCCTCATCTCTTTCTTTCATTTTTATCCAAATTCTAGGATCTTTCCTTTCACCAGGAGGACCAACACCGTGTGATAGCATTTTCTCATATTCATCTCCTCAAAACGTTCTTTCGCCTCCATTTTAGAGCTTTCACTCAAGCTTGCAAAGATATTCAACAATATGACCCGAAAAAGAGGAATACTGGAGCCGCTGGGCAACCATCAGCAGCACAACCGTCTACCTCAGTTCCACCTGAATCCAAGTAATCAAATCTCACCGGATTAAATCGGGAATGATTTTGAACATCTCACTGGATTCTCATTTTTCTGGACAGCCTTTTCAATAATTTTCACAATGCACACTGCTGAACTTCACCCTGACACGATGAACATTCCACAAAGAATTGGAAGACAGTTCAACGCTTTGTGAGTGAGAATTAACGATATAAACGTAATTTAAAGGTAGATGTGACTAGGTTAGTTCTCAATGACCATCAATGCATTTTTCGTTGCAGATAATTTCTTTCATGGGACGATCGATTTTTCTAGAAATCGAGTTGGTCAGAGTCACTTTCGCCATTTTGTTCTCAATCTTCTCCAAACTTCCTTAACGGTGCTAAACGATTCTTTCACAGCAAAAAATTTACTTTAATCAACACACTACCTTATTTCTGGCAGAATATTCACATTTTTTTCTTTTTGGCCATTTTTTCAACCCAGCCGCTTATACACAAGCGTCCGACTTCAATCTGGCTCCACTGATTTTTCATTGCATTTGGTGAGGAATGTGAAATTTTTATCATCTTGGGATGTTTTCATCATGATATTGAAAAATCCACTCAACACCAAAAAATCAGGATCGTGCTCTCGACCTACAGATTTTTCACAGCAACAAATTCTGCATCAACTTGTCAAAATTTCTGTTTCATTCCCTCTCCACATGTATTAAACAATTCCTACGATTCAAATTCGAGATAAGTCACTTTTCTGTCTCAAAATGTTCACGCTTTTTTTTCGTTGTATACGAAATGAACATGTGTACCATTCGTCTGATCCAATTATTTCACAATTTATTTCCGTATTTTGTTTTAACTGATCCAGGTCGCATGTATAATCTAAAATCCTCGTCAATTGATTCCCAGGTCATGACTGCCAACCATATCATTGATTTAAAGCACTTTGTTGGAAGTAAATTCGATGTATTCCCAACATTGGACAACCAAGGGCATCTGTAAGTTTCTCTTTTCCACCACAGTATGATCTTTCCCACAGTCATTTGATATTCCGTTCGTCTGTTCTGAATATCTCACATATGTCATCCAGAAAGAAAAGAGCAACTAGCCCACGTTCAGATACCCGAGCTAAGAAAGAAGAAATTGAAGAAACCCCTGGAGCACTAAAAATCAATCAAATTCAAGATCATCTGTCTGATCGCACATTACTAGGAGATGGACAGCTTGTTCCGACGAGACTTGACCTTTCAAACCAATCACTAACAACAATTTCCAATCTTGTGCAATTTCCACATCTTCTTCATCTTGATCTCTCACAAAACGCTCTCTCAGACATCTCAACCTTGTCCTCTCCAGTCTTTGCTGAACTCCAGACACTCAACCTTTCTTCAAATAAAATTTCTAATCCAACGCTCTCACCAAAGCCTGGCCTTCAGATTTTAAACCTTTCTTGCAATGAAATTTCCAACCTTGAACCAAATTCTTTCTCCCATCCTTCCCTTACCAAACTACTCCTCCGAACCAATAAACTTAAAACATTATATGGCCTTGAAAAATCTCCACCATCGCTTGCATTCGTTGATCTGTCAGAGAACCAGCTTCAGAATTGTATTGGGCTTCCACCATCTGTAATCAGTCTAAATCTCTCTAAGAACAAAATAGACTCACTAGAGGGTCTCAGCAAGTGTTGTCAGTTGACTAAACTCGACTTATCACAGAATAGGATTGTCAAGTTTGACGGGGTCGACCTCACAACACTCGTCTCTCTCATTGACCTTGATTTGTCGTCCAATCTCATCTCAGACGTGAATTCTCTTCGATCTCTCTCTGTTTTACCATCACTTCGTAAGATTCGGCTCGGAGGAAACCCAATTCTTGGAACACAATCAGACGCTGTTCGTCAATCAACAGTATCAACAAAAGAACACGATCTTTTTGAAGAACGAACACGTATTGTCAGTATTCTTCCCACTCTAACACATATTGATGATCAGCCGGTGACAGGAGCTGAGCGTGTTGGTCTTCTCTCAGGAGGCCACGAAATATCAGCGATTGACCAAGCTACCGAGGCAAAACAACGAATCAAACGGAAGAAGAAATTGATTGAGTACGAGATCATGAGTCAAGAGACAGCGCAATCATCAGATCTCTCATTTATTCTTGGAGAAGATGCTGGGATCCAGCTATCGACTGTTGTGAGTGCAACAATTGCTGAAGCGGAGCGAAGGAAAGAAGAAGTTCGCAAACGTCATGAACGAGAGAGAAAAGAGACTGAGGAACAGGCAGGAGAAGATGAAGGAGAGCAAGAATCTTGAATCCGCCTCAATGATCTCACCATTTGTCTTATTTTTACTAATTTTCATTTCGTCTTTCACCTCAACACAACAGCTTTCCGTACAAATCCTTTTCATCTCCCCATATTCAACTTTTTTCAGAGCGACAACACAGAGCTTGATCTCAGTTCTCTTCATTTCTGTATCGTTCGATGGGAATCGATCAAAGTCGACAACTTAATTCACCTGATGCTAACTTTTCAAATTCAAATCTCTCATCGTTTCCGCAGCAATTCCTGTTAGCCATCCACCCAAAGCCTCAATCGCTTAATCTCTCTGGAAACACGCTTACATCAATCCCTAAACTGCATTTCTCCTTTCCAAATGTCCGTACAATCAACCTTTCTGGAAATAGATTGACATCATTCCCAACGGCTCTTTCATCAAGCTCATCGCTTGAAACACTTGTATGCGTTCCATCCTTGACTGAAAATTGGTCTCTTTTCCCATCCTCTCTTCTTTCATTGCATACATCGTCCTTACCTCACAATTTTCACTCACGACAATTCTCTTCTCCAATTTCATTCGTTTTCTTTTTTATATCACATATTCAGATTGTTCAATCCAATCAAATCACAACATTTGATCATACTGTCTTCTCTATGTTGACAGAATTGAATTTAGATGAGAATAAACTGGCTTTTATTCCACACGATCTAGGAATCACATTCCCGAAACTTGAAACTCTTTCGATTATGCGAAATAGGTATCGTCTATATGTGACTATTCTGTTTTCAGATTGCAGTTTTTCCCCTCTATTCATTCTTCTGTGATAAAGAGGATCAATCTGGAGTTCAACAAACTGCGAGATTTACCTGGAATCCTCGTTGCACCCGAATTAGCAATTTTGATTTTGGCGTTCAATTCTTTGGAATCATTTGAATTGTCTCATATAGTATCACTCCCTCATTTGGAAAGTCTTGATTTGCGAATGAATCTTCTGAGATCATTCCCGACATCAGTCTGATACCTTCTTTGGGTTTTACGTCAATATTGTTCTTTATTAGTCATTACCCTCTTTAAAACATCTGACATCGTTGTATCTGACAAACAATTGCCTGACGACCCTTCCAGACGATCTTGTGGACTATCTTCCAAATCTCCGCTTTCTCTGGGTCGGTGAAAACAATTTGGAGTCATTACCCTCATCGTTAGTTGCTATGAAAGTTTACTTGTTCTTTTCCATCATGACCAGAATCCTGGTTCCATCTTTGCGAGTTTCAATCGCCTCAAATGGATCCCACCATTTCTTAATAGTTCAGCAGAAGGACTCAAGATCAACATATCCAACAGTCTTCTTGCAACATTGCCCATTGTCGGAAAAGATGTCACATTCTTCTCTGCTGATTATAACATCGTAAAAACTATCGATCCTGGTTTCCACTCCCTTTCTTTCATTCTCTTTCCTCCCATTTTGTTAACCCCCGCCCTCAGACGTATTCGCGACTTCGACACGTCTGACTTCACTCTCTCTTCGCGGCAACTTCCTTATGGATCTCCCATCCACCCTTTTCCGTTCAACTCTCACCGCCCTCTTTCTCAGCCAGAACCAACTCACAACATTCCCAACTCAGCTTTTCCAACTCACTCAACTCCAACACCTCGACCTTTCCATGAATCAGCTCACCACCATTCCAGAGGGCTTCTCTTCTTTGCCGCATTTGAGTCGTCTGAATCTTGCGAACAATCGCATCAGTGCTGTTCCGCCGTGTATCTTCACCATTCCAGTGTTGAGATATCTCACTCTGTCAGGAAACAAGCTTGCGTCCCTACCGTCCATTGACAGCGTTCACAACTCTTCAGCACATCGTGGTACTTCTCAAAGTGGACAATCTACACAACATTCTGCTCGATCACGAAAACAGATTTCTGGCATCCTTCGTCTCAATCTTTCGGACAATCTCTTCAGGACCATCCCGCCACTGGTTCTGCGTCTCACATCACTCACTTCACTTGACATGTCATGCAATGAACTAACTGATGTCCCATCATCACTTCTCACAACCCTCCGACAACTCGCTCGTTTGGACCTTTCGTTCAATAAAATCGTTCACATCGCCGATACATTCATCCCACACTCATTTCGTGGAGTATCACTCGACCTGTCTCACAACCAACTCTCCACAGTTCCACAATGCATCCTCGAAATGAATCAACAGTTTACACCTGACAAGTTGAACAAAATGACTGGCGACTTCATCCAAGAGTATACAAACCCTTCAGAGACCAATCCGAGTCTAAAACCGAATGCGAAGGGGACTCCAAAGAAGAACCAGCGTGTGTCTCCCTACTCCGACACCGCCAGAAACGCTCTTCATCCAATTGCTTATCCTCACAGCAACATCAACTCGAATGCTGGCCTCTTCAGATACATCGATCTCTCTTTCAACCAACTTTTGACTCTCCGCATCGGAAAGGAGTTGGACACAGCTGTCCGTGCCTTCGAGGCCATTCGTTCTCAACATCCTTCGCTGGTTGTTCCACAAGATCAACCAGAAGTCTCTCTCTCGTATTGCGAACCGTCGCTCCTTCCATTGTTCCTTTCCCCAGGACCGTATCTCGATCACGCCTTCTTTTCGGGTGCGTCTCGTTTAGTCTCGATCGTCCGTTGTATGTCATCGACGACTCGGCCAATCAACGAGTCTCCGTGGTACATCCACGATGGAGTCAAATTGTATGAGCGAGAGTTCTGGAGGCGATTGGAGGAAAAACACTTGAACACTCAGGAACTTGATTCCATGACCGCCATTATGATGCTTGTCCGTCAATCACAGGCTAAGGGGGATGGACTCTGCTCTCCACCTCCAATCGAAGAGGATGAAGATGACCAGGCACAAATTTGGAGTGATGGGAAGTGGAATCAAACGGAGTCGTTTATCGATCTCCTTCCATCGTACCCCTTCAATGATTGCACGTCGGTGTCTCCATCGCCGTCAGACCACACCAATCTCATCCCGCAACAGCCACCTCTCTGCCCAATTTGTTTGTCGAAGCTTTCTCAAATTGATACTGACTCTCAATTAACCGAGACGGAGCACTGTAAACAAGATTCAGATTTTCACGACACAAATTCTCCAAACCAAACCCATCACAATCGTCCTTCAACTCCAACTCTGACTCCACCAGAAGAGTCGCAAGCTATTCTTGACAATCCTCTCCCGCAATCGCAGTCGTCTTTTCAGGACAGCAAGACCATACTTCAACCCATTCAAGCAGCCCCACAACCCTCACAGGACGACATCGCCCATCTTGTCAATACACAAGAACCTCAACAATCACTAAGTCCAATCGAACCTGATGATCTGAATCATGATCTTGATGAAGAGGGAACTGATACCCCTGAAACCATCCCTGCGTTTGATGCCACCGAACCGGAACGGTTGGGTTCCGGGTCGCCAGTAATTGTGTTCACTCAAAATGATGACATCGAATCCAACGAAGTTCTTCTGATCGGACCCGAAGACGATGCCACAGAGCAGTTTGATCTCGAAGAACGTCTTTACGAGATTGACAGACACCATAAAACGAATTCTGGGTCTGACGATGTTTTGGAGGAGATCTTCTTCGATGAGTTGGATTCAGAGAAGAGAGATCAGGAGAATGCCAAACGTTCCACAAAAGATGATCTGGCAACCATCCCTCGTCTCTGCCAATTGATGGAGAAAGCTCATCTCCTTCAATCACGCGAAAATCTTCACTCGGTGACACAGACACTGTGGATGAATCATGTATTCTGTAGGAGTCCTGACATTCCATCACCTTCGAGCGATCCATCTGGCTTGGACCCGTCACAGCTGTTGCCGTCACTGCATCTGGAAACCTTGACGAAACGGAAAGAACTTCAAAAACTGTTTCAGGCACTCGTAATCGATCCAAAGAGCGAGGACGTTCAAGCCCCATGTCTTTCGCGCAAGTTTCTCTCTTCTGCTCAACCAGATCAACAACAAACTGTCCACCGCCTTGTTAATCCACATCCCAACGATTACTTCAAACAACTCAAAGTCATCCGAGAACATCGAACAATTCCACCAAACACGATGACACTGTTCTCTCAAACGATCGGGCATAGCGAATCTCCAGAACACGACGACTTTCATTCATCGCCACAATCTGAAAGAACAAAACCAAAACGATCATCACAAACTAAAACACCTACCGTTCGAAACACGGGGCCAAAGAAATCGCAATTTGGAGCATTTCTCACAAAGTTTTTCAAAGGATTGGGAACCCCAAACACAGACAACCCGTTGCACACATCAATCAATCTCAACCAACGCCCGCTCCATGTTCCTTCTCTGTCTTACCAAGCAATCGGATGCGCAGAAACGAACGGAACAAGGCCGTCAATGGAAGATGCCCTCTTGATTCTTCCAATCGGTGGATGGGATTTGGAGAGTCTTATCATCGAACGAGATTTTGAAAGAATGAGACGACTCCTAACATATCCGCAAGAATTGCGATTCACCCGAATTGGGCTGAAAGCTATGAATGAGTTAGAATTTGAAATTGAGGAACAGCTCCGACTAAGCAACGCCCCAATCTGTGAGGATCAATCATCACACAAAAGGAAGTCTAAATCTCGACGGATCAAATCTTTCCATTCGCGTGTGAAGGGGTGTGGAATCTATGGTGTGTTTGATGGACACAAGGGAGCACAGGCAGCCAACTTTCTCTCAGCTCATTTTGTGGAAGCATTTCTTCTGTGTGCTCACCGAATGGATGCTGAGAGGGAAAAGTTGAGAATCACTCCAACCCCAAATGCATCTTTTTCTGAAAATACAACGTCCGTAGACCAACCCTCCCCAGATCAACCAGAACTTCCGCTGCCTGATTCTTTTATGTGTCTGCTCCTTCAGGATACTTTTGCATATCTCACAAAAAAGATGCGAATGCTCAAAGTTGATGATGGTGCATGTGCCCTCGTTTCGATCGTCACACCGGAGAAAGTGTATGTCTCGAATTGCGGTGATTGTCGGGCTGTTCTTGTCTCTCGTTTTTCATCATTTCTTCCTTCTCACAATCGGAAGATGAGTTCTGTCGAAAGCGAAGCACATCGAAGTGAATCACCAATCCAAACTCATTGCCCAAAGACTCCCGATTTGAACTCCCCCATGAACTCACACGCCACCACTCCATTTCGCTTTGTCTCTCCCATCCAACTTAGCCGTCCGCTCTTCCACGATCACAATACAAATCAGGTCACACGGTATCGTCTTTCAGGTGAAACACTGACATGTTTTGCCGCAAAGTCGCTCACCATTGACCACAAACCAGTCAATCGAACCGAGCGCAATTATATCAGTTCTGTTGGAGGGTTCGTGAACATGCGACGACGTGTGAACGGTATCTTGGCCGTTGCTCGATCCATGGGGGATTTTGATCTCTCTCCAGCTGTGAGCGATGAGCATGACACATTTGAAGTCCATTTGAAACGATGGAATGGACATCTGCTTGCTGATCAAAGTCAGCTTAAGACACTCAGCGAAGATGTTGATTTCTTCCCGTCACCGACTGGACAAAGTGATGTGTGCTCTCGCTCCATTCTACCAAACAGTCTCGATGAATGGACGAAGCCAAATTCGCCAGCATATCCTGGAAAACATATCTATGATTCTTCTGAGTTCAGTCGCTGTGATTCAGCAGACACACACGTCAGTAAGTGGAAGCGTGAGGACATAGCCATTGTACTTGCCTGTGATGGAGTGTGGGATGTCCTCAGAAACGATTCTCTCTGTGATCTTGTCTGTGAATGGATATCTGGTGCAGTCACAGAAGATGAGCTCAGACGAAAGGGAATTTTGATTGAGTCAACACGGCCGGACCCGACCAGTTCTCAACTGGATCGCCAAGATGCTCAACTTCACAAAGGCAGATTTGCAGAGATATCTGCTACTCGGATTCGAAATGCATCCGAGTCTTTCGAGTCCCAGGATAACATCTCTGTTGTTGTCATCGTTCTTTAGCTATTATTTCTCGATTTGATCCATATTCTTTGTAAACATCTCAAACGCTTGCACTTTTTGAATCCTTCTCACTTTTTGCAAAAATTACATTCGTCTCAGATGTTGAACCCTACAGAGTCTGAAAAGATGGGTCCGTTGTCCACTTTGCGAATGGATCTGGCGGATCTTCATCATCATCAGCCGGATCATCCTTTTCATCGAATTGAAAGAGTTTTCGCCGCAATGCTTGCCGATTTCTCATCCGTTCGTTATCCGCCTGTTGCCGTTTCCTCTCTCGTTTCTTCTCAGCGTTGGTATGGTACCGATCAATGCGTGTGACAGTGTCTTCTTCCGACTCAACTTCGTTTGCACACGCAATCTCAAGAACCACCCGACGACGGTCCGCTTCGTCTTTCTCGCAATGTAACTCATATTCTGTCTTCAGGTGAACGTCTGGTAGTGATGATGACATCAGTCCGATCGATGAACGGTGGAAGGATGCAGTATAGTCTGGGAGGACAAGGACACCGACATCGGAAATGTCATTCACACTTTCAGTTCTGGTTGATGGGAAAATATTGAGACTCTCTTGCTTGATTGGTTGGTGCGTGGGAGGAGTGTTAATAAAGAGCGAGGAGAGGTATGCTGTGAAAGTGGGGAGATCGGACGGGATGCAATCGTAATCGCCAAGGAGAGAGACAGAAGGAAAATCAAAAAGCGAAGTTGTGGATGAACCAAACGAAAATTGAGGAAATTGTACTAGAGAGGGCAATTTGACGAAGGAATTGAAGAGGAAATGCGAGTTATCTTTTGGCGACTCGGCAAAGAATGCGTCGATGTCACATCCAGATTGATCTGAGGGAGTGGGAGTTTGAGGAGGAAGAGGCGTAGTTGGGTTTGATGCAAACACCTGAAGATGCTCCAGAAAGTGAGTGGGGAGAGAAGAATATGGCTGATTGACACCAAAGAGGCTTTGGAGATTGGGCTGAAGGAGTGAAACGATAGTCTCTCGTGTTCTTTGATCAGATTTAGAGAAACAATGCGATGGATGATCAGGATGTGGTTGCGGGGGAATATTGTGGAGAATTGCGTCATTGCTGTTGGAATTGGGAGCTTGTCTATTGAGAGGGACGAATACAGGAGATGTGAGAGGGGAAGTAGGCATATGAACATTATTCGCGAGTGTAAATAATGGATCATTCGTGTGGACAGAGTGACAGATGTTGCACGTTAGTTGGGGAGGAAGAATCGAAGGGGTGGGAGGCTGATTGAAGCCAAAGTCCAAGCAGGACGATATTAATCGATACCTCAGCCAACTCCAAAGGAGACGATCATACCGAGATGGTGTCTCGAAGATTGGAGCAGCTGGAGGTGGGACAATCTGGGCGGACGGAGTAAGGTGTGGCTCTCCGTGACGAGTTGGTTCCGTTTGGAGATAATTGATCCAACTATCTCCATTTTCGACTCCTCCATACAATCCACAGTTGAATGGAGTTGGAAAGATACGAGTGAATCTTCCACGTCTGGCGTATTCAGATTCTGCGTGGAGAAGGATGAGTGCATCTGCTTGACTGATCGAGAACGGCGGTGTGACTGTGAGTTGATCAGTTCCAGAACTACGGTGGGCGAGTGGTGTCATTGCTTGGTTGAATGAACGGACAAATTCCTGAACGTTCATTAATTGAAATCCAGGCTGCGATGACACATGAGAATTGAAGGCAACGAATGGAATGGGAGATATCGAATGATCTGTTGGTTCCAATGGTCTTGGA
This sequence comes from Blattamonas nauphoetae, assembly GCA_033064195.1. NCBI lineage: Eukaryota > Preaxostyla > Oxymonadida > Blattamonas > Blattamonas nauphoetae. The sequence goes on along the minus strand of JARBJD010000108.1, from coordinate 183,007 downwards.
GACTCCATAGGCTCGTTCCACCCGATGGCATCAATACAATCTTGATTCATCACTGCGGGAGCTGCAAGAGTCGCAAAAACGGATGGTGCTGATCCCGTTTTGTTCTGTTGGATGGTTTGTGGGATGGGAAGATGGATAACCTCTGAATGCGAGGATGAGCTTGCGAGGTGAGGGAAGCAAAAATCTGGGGAAACCTGAGATGAAGGAAGGTAGAAGGAGTTCACAGTCTGAAGGTCGGGTTGCGTGCTAATTGAGAGTCCAACCATTCGCCGTTTTGAAGCCCATTCTTTCATTGTGACTGGGCGAGGGGGGACATAATGCAATGGCACAGTCCTCTCGAGGAAGTCAGGTTCGTCTGTGTGAAGGGGAAGGGTTTTCATTGATATGGACAATGGAGCAGCAACGATTTCATCTCTTTGTTCTTCTTCTGGGAGAAAGACCTGTTTCCTTGTCTCGGCCTCCTTCCTCCCAGGTATCCCCATCGATGGAATACCCACCATGTTCAGGAGATCGACCAACATGGCTTGTTTGAGGCGCATATCGAGAGCTGAGGTAGATTGGAGAGAGGGGGAGGTGTTGAATTCAAGGATATACGGTCGAAGGTTTGAGTCTAACAAGACGTCAACACCGAACAACTCAAATCCTGAACAAGGGGAATCGAAGGGAAGAAACGATGAAACTTTGTGGAAAGTGGGAATGGAGGAGATAATTGCTTTGGTGAGAACATCTTGGATGCGATGGATCACAGTGAGTGGGTTGCAATGAAGGACAAAGTAGATGTAAAGAAGAAGTTGCATGAACGACCATTTCGTACCATCTCCATCAAGATCACCGATCAAAATACAGTCCGAGAGATTTGGAGGCTGGACCGATGATGCTGTAGCTGGGTTGCTCTCCATCTGCTCCAATTTTAGACGATGCGCAGGCTTCATGTATTTTCGGAGACCTTTCGGGAGATCTTCGACAACAGAATTGGATTTGAGGTCAAACAGAATCGGTTTTGCAGGCATCATCCATTCATTTCCAACCAAACTCCACAGATCCTTCCGTGTTTTGTTCACAGAATAGTTGGTGAGATGGGAGTATTGTTTGTCCTCACCGTCCATGTCGACAGGTGATGGACACAGCGGATCAGGTGACTCTGTTTGTGGGGTATTGGTCTTGAAAGGGTTTGAAGCAAAACGAACGAGTCCATCTTTGAAAAGATAAACTCTTAGAGGATTTACTGAGGTGATGCAGACATAAAGTCGGAGATCCACTTTGTATCCAGCAACGAGGAGTGGGGACGCAATATATTCCTGGAGAATGCACCGTTTCGAAATTTCAAAAGATGCCGATTCTGAATTACGGAGGCCTATCATCTCATTGACATCCATCATCCGAACACCTATTCCTCTGGCAGAAGCGAGGGGTTTGTGAATGTACCTGATTGACGATGTATAACGGAGTGTTTCCGGAGAAGGTTGTGGGAGAACATGACCAAGATACTGGTTAAGAGTATCTGAATCCCTTGGGAGAATGAACGTGAGTGGTCCGATTTCAAAGTGACATTGTCCAACACGACCAGCAGACTTCCTGAGATGGAGAGCCAAACGATCCTAGATTCAGAAATGAGATGGGAAAAGACAAACTTTCCTTCCCAGTTCGTATGTTGCGGGGAAGTGAACAATCTTTTGATACGGCTGAATGTGTCTGATTTGTGTGAGTTCTTTGGTCGAACCCCAGAGAACTGTCCAACTTTCATCTTCATGCGTTCGTTGAATCGCAAATCCCGATCGTTGAAATGTCTTTCGAAGGAGGATAGAAGATGGTGAGCTTAGCTGAGGAGAAAATAAGTGAGAACGAATCGGTGAATTGAAGAAATGAATCCAGACGCGTAACCGAGGAATGAAGTTCACATCACCATAGTTGATGGAAGGCAAATGGGGAGCTTTCCCAAATAAGATGTATGCTGGCTCAATCGAGAATAGAGGAGGAAAGAGTGTGATTGATGTGAGTGGATGATGCTTTGTTTCCAGATCAGGATTCCTCTCTGATTTCATGGGAATAAAGCTCATGTGATCAAGTGATGATCACAAAAAGGGTTCCTTGATTGAGGGGTCAAGTTGACACTAAAAATGTTCCGATCACAAATCTCAGGATGAAGAAATTCCTGTCTCTCATTCTACTGTGAATCCCTTCACAAATGATGGAAAATTTCATTTCCTGTGATCATGCTTTCTCGAATGGAATCAAAACGAAGTGAATTAAGAAGGATCACCAAATCAAGACTTACGTGGTGTTCAGAGAAAATGAAGAAATCACATCTTAGGAGCAGTTCCACTTTGCTTGCTGAACTCCCTGAGAACAGGATATATATCTTCGAATGTTGTGTAAATGTCTTGCCTGGATTTGGCTCCAGTGATGATGATTTTACCACTTACAAACATAATGATTGTAATTTTTGAGTTTGCAAGACGATAAACAAGACCAGGGAACATTTCAGGTTCATACTAAAATAAGGGGGATGAGAAGAATCACATCGAAATAAACCGTTGAGAAATTGACATGCTTCGCAGCAAGAGCCTCCAATCTGATTGGAAATTTGACATCAGCATTACCTTGAAGAAGAAAATGATGAAAACGAGAGGACAAACCGACCATATTATGGATTTGAAACTTCTGGAAAGTAACATTGACTCCTGTCTTGAATAGAATCTTTGTTAGACGACGACAAGACTGTTTGGCAATATCTTCACTCTTTGCTCCACAGCAGACAACCTTTCCATTTTCAAATACTTGTAGGGTAGCTTTTGGCTGTCTGAGACGGACAACGACAGATGGGAATCTCCGAGGATTATATTCTGCATTTCGAACGTTATGTGCAACAGACCGAAGGTTGATTTGTGTCCCTAAAAAACAAGTTGCAATCACATTCTGGATGGTTGGGACGATTCCACTTGGATGAGCTGACACTGAACGTTGGAGGATTGTTGTAAATAACGAGTCAACCAAGAAACAATAAAACATGAATATAGATTAGAGTACAAACGATCAATCTCGTGCTCTTGTGGTTGTGGAGTGGTGAGCATGAAACTTTCATCATGGCTTGATCACGAAAGATCGATTGAAATTTTTGTCTCAGTCGAAAAAAGACAACATAGAATTCAAACACTCATAAGGAAATCAAGAAGGGAGAGACCGGACAGAAAATAATTGTTTAGAGAGGAAAGTGACAAATTGGGCAGTTCTGAAGGTGATGGTTCCAATTCGCACTGTTTCTGTGGTGAGACTAAGTGAGATCAGGAAAGACAGAGAAGTAACAAAGACAAGTTTGTGATCAACATCATTGGCACTGGGATTGACAAAGCAGATCACAACAAATTCACCGGAATGTCTGAAGAAGATCAGTTTGGCTTTGTCGTTGGTTGCGTCTGAAAGCACTGGTGATTGTCCAGGGCCGAAGGAGGACGTTGGAACGCTGAGTGGAGCAATGAATGGTGATGAACAAGGCGGGTAATTAGTGGAATAGATGGATTCCGTCGATCCAGTCTTTTTGGGTTTCACGACACTTTTCTTCCCGGACCCAAGGAAGATGTTTTCATCATCATCTGCAGCATTGGCGAGACGTGCAAGTGTGCGAGAGGATTCAGACTTGCGATCGCTCAGAGCAGCATCGACGGGGGATATTGAATACGGCAGTTCTGTGAAGGATGATGTGACCGTTGCCTTTCTGCGATCTTCGAGGAGGTCCATCTTCTGCATGTCCTTCATCTTCCACATGAACGGGCCAATAATATCCGTCATCTCTTCCAGACTTCCAAATCCAACGCTGGATGCTTTCTGAGCGATTGACTCCATCGATTCTTCCAGCGTGTCCTGAATGTGGTTGGCCTCCTTTTTCTCAATGACGACTGACGCCTGGACAGCTTTGAGGAGCTGTGCCTGAACTGGAGCAATGGAAAGACGAATATGGACAGCAGCGCTTGTGAGGCTGACAATTGTTTGTCGGGCATGCTCCGCGTTTTTTCGGTGGAATGCGACTGAATTCTGAAGGAGGCGCTGAGTTGATTGAGCCGAAGCCATGGCTCGAGACATGCTGGCGATGAACGGCGCATGATTAATCAACGCGAGTTCAGGTGCAGCACGGAATGTCGTATCGATTTGGTACGATGCTGGAAGCGATGCGAACGTGCTCTGCATTGTAGTCATGAATTCCAGCGAATAACCCAGCCTTGAATCAGCAGGATGACGAAACGAGTGCTGTGCTCGTCTCTGACGAACAGACGCGGCCCGCTTCGCATCATCCCTGAATTTGTGTTGATGTGCCTGCTTTTGTTGAGTGCGAATGCGATTATACTCCGCCATGACGAGACCGAGGAGGAAGCTGGAAGACGTTGCATCGGAGATGTCTCGCGCAAACTGCATTTCAAGAAGTGCCAGCTCGTTATTCTCCTTCGCGAGAGTAATCTCAATTCCGCGCGTCGCATTGAGAGGGCACACAATCTTCTTGTTCACCTCAAAGTCGTTCACCAGATTCTGAGCATCTTCCAGTATTTCAGCTGGAGTCCGGATGTGTCCTCGTTTGGTAAGACCACCCTCTAACTCTTCCTCTTCTCCGAGAATGTCCCAATCGTCTTCCTCTTTCTGTGTTGGATCTGATGCTTTCATTTCGTAGAATTGCACTGTTTTCACAGCATCATGGTATTGCTCCCTCAATTTCTTTTCGATCGCGATGTCATCTTGGATGGGCTGTTCAATCATTTTCCGAAGTCCGCCCTCGATGTTCATTCTGCGAAATTCTGATGGGCTGACCCAATTCACAAACTCAAACGGGGTCATGTCGTCATCGTCGATGGCAGCACCCAGTGGGATTGGGCGAAAACGGTGTTTTGGTTTGGGCTTTTCGATTTTTCCCTTCTTCTTCTTTTTGTCCTTCTCAGCTTCCTTCTTTTCTTCATCGATGAGATCCTGCCTCCGTTTTGCTTCTTGCTTGATGCGGATGTTCTGTCTCCGTTTTCCAGTTTCAAATGTCTTCTTCCTGTTTTCTTCATACTCGTTCCACAGAAGTTGTCTCTGCTCCATCTCTTCAGGTGTTAGGAAGATGAATCCTGCTTCATGCACGTTCTCGAGGGACGTTTCGTTTTTGACAAACAGTTCGTATGCCATCCGAAGCGAAAATGTTAACGATTCCTTTCCGTTCTGGCTGATCTGCTCCTTTCGGGCGAAAGCTTCACTCCATTCTTGGCTGAACAATGCCGGACGTCGAGTGAAACAGCTTTCTGTCATCGGAACTGGAGGTTCCTCGATGTACAAGCTGGTGTCGAGGACCGGCTTTGGGAGAAACAATCCTTTCAGGTCAGTGCTTCGAAGAGGAAGAGCAGAAAAGTGCTGAACAGACGGCAACTTCAGCTGGTAGTTCGATTCAGACGGAAGAGCAGGTGGTGAAGGGAACGGTGGCGGCTGTTCATGAAACATGGGCGGTGGTGTTGGTGTCCGATGTCGTTTGGGGAGAGCGGTGAGGCTTCGGCGTGACTCCGTTCGGGTGAACGGAAACTGAAGTTGTGGAAATGACCTCAAGAAGATGCGCTCCATCTTCTTTCGGAGACTACAGTGGATCTCGCTTGGTTTGGTAATCGGAACGGAGGGAGAATAGCTATGGGGAAGTGCCGTTGAATACGAGGTAGATGGGATTGAAAACAAGTGAGGGTCAGCACAGGGCTTGATCCCACACGTGCACTGATCAGAATAGATGAAGAGAGGGGAGAGCGATGATTCAAGGTAGTCCATCTGCGCAGGAGTGATGGGGAATTTGATGGCCCTCAGTCCCGAGTTCTTCCGGCTTTGCCCGTCCCAATCAAGGAGCTCCATCTGCTCAAACTGGGCGGTTTGGATGACTTGAAGACACTCGTCGAGAGCACTGATTTGGGGGATGGTAGCGATTGGATTGATTGTACCTTCAGATGCTTTTGTTGCGAAGGAACGATGTTGGATAGCATGGAGGAAGTCGTGGATGGGATGACGCACATGAAGTTGATGGAGAGAGAGCGGGTGGAGTGTTGGAGAGCGGAGTCGTTCTTCCTGGATCGAGTACTCCACAAAGAATTGAACGCTGTTAACAGGAAAGTCGGATTCCTCGGGCACTTTCATTCCGAGTGACTGAAGGACGAGTTCGGCTGGTGACTTCGAAGGGAACGAGCCCTGTTGAAATGTGAGCAAGCGATGAAACATGATTAAGTTAGCAGTGGGGATGGTGATGTGAATCCCAGGTGGGACAGACGGACAGGTTGGGGATGATGGGTTTGAGTACTGCGGATATGTGGAGAGTGGAAACTCTGCCGGAACATACTCGTACGCTGTGTCCACATTGCAGAGCTCGTCGCAGAAACGGTGAAGGATGATGTGGCGTGTGTCGAGGACGAAAGGATACGAGAGGGGCTTTAGGTATTTTTCCTTCTCTTCGAAACTGCAAAAATTCACTGCAGTCTGAATGATCTTGGCAATAAGAGTGAGGTTGCGTCGGGACCGGTTGTTGATTGATGCAGCCACAACAGGCGGCGATAATTTGCCAGGGAGAGGAAATTGAGGGCAAACATCCAAATAAGTGAATGGGTTGGTTGAAGTAGGTTGAGAGCGAAACCAATCAATCATTTTCGGATCAAGAACAGAATATGCTTCCGGGGTAAAAATTGAAGCAGAGACAAATCGAAGAAAGAAGATTGATGAGACAAGTGAATGGCGCTCATCAACAGTCATTGTTGAGCAAGGCGAGGACTGTAACATCGCTGCACAGATCTGGCGTAAACCGTATGGAATTTTTGTGGTGAAAGTGTTGATTTGATCGAGCAAAATCGACACAGCTTGTTGGAGATCGGCTTTGTGGAGGAGAATTATGACAGAAACCTCTTTCTGACATATTGCATCCTCAACTTCGAGACTATTTGGTAAACGAAGTGCTCGAGCAACATTGAGAGGATCCATTTCGAGATCTAGAGTTGAACTGGCTAGGATGGCGTTGATCACGGGACCAACAACATCATGAAGATATTGAACACATTCATCAGTTCTAAAAAAATAGGGACAAGGAATGAAAGATGTTTTGAGATCAATCAAAACATACTTCGAATATGCTGTCAGAAGTTTTGAGGCGAAAGTATTGGCTCGAAGAAAATACCTCGCATCACGTGAAACAGACATTTCATCAAAAATTGCAGTCTTAAATGAATATGAGAACTGGGGCATTTTATCATACATTGATGAGTCTGATAAGCAATTCTCTTTCGATGAGGCTACTCTCATGCTTGAAAAGGGGGAAAATATGGTTTTGGATGAACGATTCCAACTGTTCGTGTGGTATTTCTCTTCCCATTTTGAGCAACAATTGAGGATAGCTCCGGACGAGGAAAAGAAGGGTCGAGTATTTCTAGATTGATGAATGAAAGAAAGGGAGACATACTTGTTCCCATTGACCAAGTGGATTTACCATCGTAAATAGTTGCTTTCTGTTTGCCTCAATTTTAGCGATGATAGTTTCGTCTTGAACTGGTTTTGTTGTGACGATCTTTTGGTAAACATCAAAGCATAGCTCTTCGATTTGAAGGATTTGTCTCTGCTTGGTAAAGACGAGTGTCTCAACTTCATTAAGTTGTAGTTGATTACCTATTCACAATTTGGTTTGAATGGTAACAATCATGAGATAGATGAAACAGACCGAAATCCGGTTGGGAGTTTAGTGCAAGATCTCGTGCGGAACGAATAAGTTCACGAATACGAAATTTTGACATTTATCACAAGATCTTCCAAAGTAAAATTGATGGACGTGAGAAAGAACCGTTTCGTTTAATGAGAACGATCTCATGAATGATAAATCAAAACGCAATTTTATGTTACGTAGATATCAATATTCACGATACAATGAGAAATAGTTGTTTCAAATGAAGTGAAAAGACCCAACGAGCTGAAGATGTTGCGATAGTGGTTTCGATCTCAATGACGGCAGGCCAAGATTTTCTTCTTAGGTCAAAACGAGGAGTCTCAAAGGGATCTTTCCTTCCAAACTTTTCCATTGGAGAAGCTGACGATGCACTCACACTGGAAGGTCCGCTATTGTTCTCCAACAATGGAAAATACTTGGCCGCCGTCGGAAAAGGGTACATTGGTTTCACTGTCATCGAATATGATTCGAGTGCTGTAGTCGCTCAGGTTTTTTTCTTCTTTTATCAATTCTACCATATCTGTCTCCTTTTCACGCCATTTCTTTAGTCAACAAGTCCGCACTGCAATCATATTGCGTTTTCCCCACAGAGCTCGTTTCTTTCAGTTTATTATTCTATTCCGAATCGCGAGCGAACGACACCCAACTTAGAGATATGGGACCTGGAAACAAAGCAATTATTCTGTCGTTTCTGTGTCAGTGAACAAACAGGTCCTGTCGTTCAATGGGTCCAAAACGAATCAATCTTTGCCATGATGCGAAGCCGTTCATCACTTGACATATTCGAAATGCCCGCGGTCGAAGCAGCCCTTGCAGCCCAAGCGACTCAAGCAGCAAACGCGGATGAACCAACTCCATCAGGCGAAGGAGAATCCAAAGGAACATCCGATCCACTGACGGTCCGATCAACTTACAGACTCAATATTGACCATCTTTCTTGTTTTAAAATTGGACATAGTCCAGCAACTGAACGATCACGTGTCGTGAACCCACTGGATGTTCCACCCTTTGCTCTCTTTGTTTCTGGAACAAGAAATAACCCCGCATTCTTTTCAATATATGCTTATTCTTCCCTTGTCGATCACGCCAAGGGAAGCGGAAAAGGAATCCCCAAAGCAATTGTTTCAAAGAATCTCTTCTTTGACGCCAATTCAGCTGAAATCGAATGGTCACCATGCTCACGTTCATGCATGTGCATCGCACGAACCGACAACGATCGCCAAAACAAGAGTTATTATGGCAGTGCGGGCTGTGTCTTCATCGACGTAACTTCTGCTCAGGTTATCGTTCTGAAGTCTGGTGACAAAGAAATCAGCAGCATGATCCACGCTGCCTCCTTCAATCCCACCCTTGGATACGAAGGAAACTTCCACTGGGTTGGAGAAGAAGACAAACCAGCCCCGTCTGAACGTGGAGGAGGAGAGCTTGTTGTCATCCACGGTCAGATGCCCGCCACTGTCTCAGTCTTCTCTCAGCGCGGGAAGTGGCTCTGCGACATGTGTACTGCGCCTGTCAACACAATCTCCTTCCATCCCTCTCTTGGCCGTTACTGCCTTGTTGGTGCCTTCGGAAACTTGGGAAGTGGTGACATGATGATATTTGATCTCAAAGGCCTCAACCAGAAAGATCAAGGAAGCAAGCCCGTTCTTGTTGGGAAGATCTGCAATCCTTGGGGCTCCGATCTTCGTTGGAGTGCTGCCCGAAAGAAGGACAACGGAGAACCAGAAATCTTCATCGTGTCTGCCGTGTGCACCCCTCGGCTGAGAGTTGACAACCATTTTATTGTGTTTTCAATGACTGGAGAAACCATCCTCAAAATGGACACAGACTGTCTTTATGACTTCATCTTCCGCCCAACCCGCAATCAACTTGCCGTGGGACCCCCCATCACCGCCGAACAGCAGCAGTCCATCCGTCCACCAACGGGCTTCCGGCTCAACGTCGCCAGCAAAGACACCCCGTCGGCCGCTCCGAAGAAAGGGGCGTATCGCTCGCCTGGGATCTCTTCCGCCGCTGCGGATGCTTTTCGGTCCATGATGAGCAGTGGAGGTGGTGGCGGAGGAAGCTCTGCATCACACCAGTCTGCCTCTGGCCCACCGTCACAAACAGGAGTTGGAGGACGAACCATCCCAGGAATGGGCAATCAACCACAGAAGAAATCTTGGAAGCAAAAGAACCAAGAGAAAAAACAGAGGAAACAGGCGATGCAACAAAATGAGGATGATTAATTCATTTCATTGACAACAAATTTCCTCCATCATCATGTGAAATGCATGTAAACAAAGAGAAATGAAGACTATGCAAACTATAATCCATCACTTTGGTGGGGTGACCTTCCCGAGCTCAGATTGGATATTTCGGAGTGCATTTGCCTTTTCCATGCTTGTCGATTCTTCTGCTTTTGAAGCGTCATCTAAAAATGCACGAATTGAGGCAATGTCATTCAGGAGAATGGAATTGAGCTTTTCTTTGAGATCGTTAGAAAGGGTTCCATCATTTTGAGGCGAGACAGAGTCTAGATTATCATCAACGAGTTTCTGTACAATTGGATGGCGTGTCTGTGGAATTTCGTTGTAGTCTCCCTGTGAATTGTCGTCCATCTGTTCTTCCTGAGAAAGTTCATCCAATGAAGCGTCTGTTTGGGAGTTTAATGCTTCTTGTTCGGAATGTGGCGCAGTTTCTTCATTTTGAGACTCGCTTTCTTCCTCCGATTCACTTTCGACTTTTTCTTCTGGCAAGAGGAGATAAAATTATGAGAGAAAATGAATATTGTAGGAAAGAAAACTGGATACTATCTTCTTCTATGTGTTTTAGAAGTTCTGTCCTGATGTTCTGGAGTGTCTTGTGGTGTGGGTCGATTGCCAATACTATACGATCAAAGGAGGGGTAATACACAGTGTTTAGAAAAAAGAAGTGACGGCATTGTTAGAAAGCTTCACAAACGTTTTTCAGACAATTCCAGGGCTTCTTGATATTTACGTTGAGACAGATAACTTACACACTACAAAAATGGACAAAATCAGAAATATGTACCGTTTGCAGATCATTGATAGGAATACTGGATGAACTCATGAAGTTATGCGAACGGTTATGGTCAGTCCGAATTATCACGGTGAATATCAATCGGATTCATTCATCCTGATTGTTGTTGGAGAACAGGGAGATGGATAATTCTGATTCAGACACAGACATTAAAATCAATCAACTAGAAGAAGAATTAAATTCCATCCAAAGACAGAATCAGTTATTTCAACAACAACTAAGGACAATTAATCCCTCTCCATACAAAAACAATCATAACACATCGTATTCCTCGGATTATCAAACTCATCATCGGAAAAAGTCTAGAAGCGATCGACAGCTCGATGCTATCGAAAGAGAACTTCGAGATTTTCGTGAAGGTACAACAGAGATGCAAACAGCATTACAGCAAAGAATTCAACTTATACAGCAACAGCAGCAGAATGAAATCCAATCACGAGAACGATATCTGTCCATCCAAGAACAGAAAAGAAAAGAGAAAGAACAACGCCGGAAAAAAGAAAAGGAGAAACGAGAAAAGGATAGAATTGCACAAAAATCCCGAGAAGAAAGAATGCAGCAAGAATGGGAAAATGAAAACAAACGGATCGAAGAAAGAAATCGGCGAATTGAAGCAGAGCACATGAGGGAGATGGAACGCATAAATTCGCAAATTCTCGAAACTATTCGACTTCAACAAGAACGTCAATCATCAAACAGTTCTGATTTGATGCTTCTTCGCATCCTCTCTGACTTTCGAAGTGAAAATGACAAAACCAGGCAGACCCTCGAAAACGAACTTCGAAAAACACAAAATCAGCTCGAATCTCTTCACAACAGAAATGATCGACATGCTCCTCTCCGAAGTTCAGCGTTCGTCGAGGCCTTCCCATCTGAAGTCAAGTCAACAACTTCGTCCACCACCAAATTCCCCGCTGCCCCCGTCGAACACATGTCCCCTCCCCAATCTCCCTTGGACACCGATGACGAGATGACAGCGATTGATCGGAGCCTGAGGAATGGCCATTGGGGGGTCGATGATGTTGACCGACCACTCGCATTCGAGGCTGCGCAACCTGAGCCCATCTCTCACGAATACCAACCGACAGATTCGACTCAGTCCAACTCTGCTCTTTATTACGAAAAGCACCTCGAAGCACAACAGCGCCGTGATCATGCTCGACAGCAGCGGATGGAAGCAGAGCATTCGATTCGGGAGGAAGAACTTGACGCGAGAGAACAGCTCAGATTGACACGACAGAAGGAAGCATCGACGCGTCGACAAAATGAACTTGAATTCCAGCGAACCATTGAGCGAGAACGACAACAACAAAGAGACCTCGACGAAACTCAACGTCGTCGTCAACTTGAAGAACGAGCCATCCGAGAAAATGAACATCGAAGGCAGATGGAAGAGGAACGGCATAGTCGCTGGAAAGCAGAACAAACTCTTCAGGATGAAGCAAGGCAATCCAGAAAAGAAGAAGCTGAAAGGCGAGAACAGAGGAGATTGATGGAGCTGGAGCGCATTCGAAAGGAGGAGGAGGACGAACGAAATAGAAGAGAGGAACGCAATCGACAGTATGATCTTGACCAGGCAGCTCGAACAAGAGAGCGTCGGCGAGAAGAGGAAGAGCGGAGAGATGCCGAACAAAAGCGAGAAGAGGAGTATCGACGACAGCGTGATGAAAAGCGGAGAGAACGACAGGAAAAGGAGGAAACGAGACAACGCAGACGTCGGGAGGAGGAAGACATCCGGCGACACGAGCAATATCAACAAGAAGCAGAAGCTCAAGCCCGCACGGAAAGACTCCGTCGAGTTGAAGAAGAGACGAGACAGCGCAAGCGACAACAACTGATCGAAATGAACGAAACAATGCTTCGAGAGAAGGCATTTCGTGATGATATGGAGGACGATGAAGAAAAAGAACGAGAGCTTCGCGAACGGGAAGAAACACGACGCCGCTCAGACGTGAAAGCAGAACAGAGAAAGGAATGGCGGAGAGGGGTGTATCGGCAAGACTTGGAGCGAAGAGAGGCCTTCCGACAACGAGAAGAGGAGAGGACACGCGACTTTTTGGATCATGAACGGCAGACGGATGATGTTCTGACCCAGATTAACAATGAAGAGGTTGCGATGATCCAAACCAGAAACGGAACATTGAGTCAACACACGACTCAATCAATCTCGAACGAGGCTGAAGAGAAAGAGAGGCAAGAACAAGAGAGGAAAAGGAAGGAACAGGAACGAAACGAAAAGATCAACGCCTTCATGGCACAAGTCAAGTTCCAAAAGGAATCCGAGGCCAACCGCAGATTAGAGTCACAGCAAATATCGGTGAATGACGAAGAAGAACAAGACAACAAAAGCAATCAGAGCGAAGACGAGTCTTCCATCGACTACGATTTTGCAGACGGCCCAGAATCTGAGCAGAACATCACCCGCATTCCAACACGATCTCCTCAAACTGACGAAACAGGGCGGATGACGTTGGTCTATCACGTTCACTCGCAACCGACCGACGAACCACTTCAAACACATACTCACACACATGCTGCCCCCAGTGGAACAGATTCGCCTGCTTCGAACACACAAAGAGCCTCCCAAAATGAACATATCTCATCGTCGAGTTGGAGAGACACCCGTCAGAGTGCCTTCGTCCCGCAAGAAAGGTCGAGAGAAGAGGACGATTTTGGAACCTCACAATATTCTTTTCAGCCTCGCCACGATTTCGATCAGTCGCAGTGGAGGATCACAGCTGACCGTGGATGGGGAGATCTTCCTCCTGAACCGGCACCGCTCGCTGCACCCAAGCAAACTGAACGGATGCCCTTGAGAAGGAAAGGGACAACATCCACTCGATGGACAAATGAGGACAGACGGAATATGCTCCTCCAAATCAAAGACAAGACAAAGCCTGGCTGACAAAGCCTTTATTTTTCATTTCACAGCCTCTTCATTTCTGATATATTGATTTCCTCCAGTTCTCATAAAAATAGAAAAGGCAAAACTCGGTGGATGCATTGGAAAAAAGAGGAGTGTGACGAAAGTTATTCATCATCAGTATCCATGACTGAGGTGTCTTCGGGCACATCTTGAATTGCTTGATACTCGTTGATTTTTGCGAATTTGAGAGCCTGTTTCTGACGGTACCGTCTGAATCCAAAGAAGGCCACAACAATTAGGACAGCAACAATAAGAAGAATGATGATTGGCACTAAAATCTCAGCAGCCGACAAAGAAGAAGAGAGTTTAGGGATGCTCTCGCATTTGTTTCTGGACGATAAGTAGTATCCAGGACTACATTGAGCAAACGCACACTTCGATTCGTCGAAGGTGAACGATGTGGAGTCACACGGGAATCCGTACAGAGCATTTGAAAGCTTGTATTTTGGGTCCGACTTCTCACTCCCCTTTTTGCATTTGGATGAGATTTTGACGTTCCAAGGAGAGCAGACATCGAAGTACCTTGAAAGAGACTTGATGGTGGATTCGATTGAAGTTTTCGAAAACTCATCAAACGATGGAAAGTGGCTGAGACGGATGTCTGCAGCTTCATTTGTGAATTCCAGGAAGTCGGCTCCATTTGCTCCGTTCTTTCGAGCAGTCCAGTCGTATGAATACACTGCCTCTGAAGGCCACGACACCGACGTGTCGCTGCGAGGGAAGGGGAGCGGGAGGTTGAACGTAAGATTTGGGTAAGTCGACGGAAGCTGCTCGATGTATGTTGAGGACATTGTTTGACCAGCAACACCAGAGCCGATCGCGAAAGAGTCAGTGTCTGTCTTTCCGAGCGCGATTATTCGGCCCAATTTGGCATTTTCGAGCTTTTTGATGAACAACGCGCACGCACCGAGACAGAGCCCATCCGTCAGAATGAGGGTGTCTTCGGGTGCAAACAAAATAGGTGAATCACAATCAAGCAGTTTGTAGAACTCCACATCACTTTTCGTTCCTTCACCTGCAAACTGAGAGACTGTGTATCGTTTTGTGTAGTCGAATGAGACATCCTGGCCAGATGTTGTTTTCACTGTCTTCTTCACTGTGTTCTTGTACCATGATTTTGTGATGTTTGTTGATTTCGTGTACTCGTAATGAGGTGTCTGTGTCAGGATGTTGTGTTTGTTGAGTTCTGTGTGCAAGTTTGATTTAGGCATGACTGGAAAGAGTTCAAAAAAGAAGAGAAATACCCATTTCGGGGAAGATCGGATAGCGATTTCCGAAAATGTAGCGAAGACTGAACAACGAAAGACCAGGCTTGCCTCCAAAGTTCTCTCTCATGTCCAAGATGAACGAGGTTGCGGAAAACGTCTTGATTGACTTCATTGCAGCAATGAGCTGCTGCACGAAGAGTTGCAAGGAGGCTCCCTCCACATCAAACGTTCTGATGCGCAGATAGCCAATTTTCTTGCCCTGATACGACATGAGTTTTGCTGTGACATATGCTGTGTCGTCGTTAGTAATCCTCTGGCGGAGGGTTTTCCGTGGTTTTAGAAGCGAATTTTTCTGGTTACTAGCTTCAGTCAAAGGGCATAGAGTTTCTAAAGAGTCCTTTTTGATGTCGTCGAAAACAACACTCATCCAGGGAAGATCTATTGTCATCTCTCGGCCTTTATCATCGATAAAATTGAATTTTGTTCGATTCTGTGGTGGAATTCCGGCAGTTTCTTGAAAACGGATGGAGAAATCGTTTTGAATGGCCCTGTTGAAATTTACTGCGTCATCACGAGATATGAAGACATTATTTTTGGCCCATTGAGATAAATACTCGACAGGTTTCATTTTAAGTTCAGAGTCTTTCAAGTTCTCAGAGATAGCTGTAATTTCGCATCCAATGAGTTTGGTGTAATCGTACGAAGTTGAGGCCGCGGTGGTGACTCTTTGAAATTCAGAGGGAAGTTGTGAGAAGAAAAGTTTGATTGACTTTGTGGTTGAGTCAAAACCCGCACTAATACCAAGTGGGAGGACAAATGCAAAATTCCAACCACAAGGTTTGGTAAAGAGAAGGTTTGGATTTCCTGCCTTTCGTACGACGTCAGATATAGCAGAATAAAACTCATTGGTGTTCGTAAATTCCTGAGCATTCAGTGTGCTCAGTTGTTCAGAGAGATCAATCGATTTGTCTCCATATGGAGCTGGGACTCCTTGATAGTAGCTATAGAAAGCGTCACTAGTTAAATACACCTGAAGTGATTTGATAGTTCTGAATTTTTCCGAGATTTCTTTTGAGAGCTAGAAGGTGATGAAAATGATGGAGTCAGACCGGAATCGATTCGAGGCATTCCTTTGCGTCTTTATATGTCACAATATCATCACTTTTGAAGCCACATGAGCTGGCAAGGACACGGAATGTCGTAAAGGTAAAAAAGAGAAGATGGATCATGATTCAGTGGGTCCGATCACAAGTGTTTTGAGAATTAGGGCAGAGATGTGCATTGACTGAATACACCGATGTTCTTCAACGGTTTTTATTTTGGGACGATGAAGGTCTCCAAAGACGTGTCCAAAAGCAGTTTCAACAATCTCAACTCTACGTCACACAGAATTGCGCGGAGTTCTGGATTCATGATACCCCGATTCGACCAAACTGGGAATTTATCCATTCCGACGTTGAATCAAACAACGTTCACATCGTCTTCTGTTTCTGGGAGGGAGGAGAGCTCCATTCTTTTTGTGAGTGGCCGCCTTCCTCAGGGTGACTGGTCGACTTGATACTTGGGCGTGTTTGATCAGAAAGGTGAATTGAGAGGTGAGGGGGTATGTTTGGTGTGATACCTCTGATTAGGAATGGGGAAATGTTGGCTGTCAACTTTGAAAGGTGGTGATTGTGTGATATTTTTGTTTGTTTTGTTCAGAAAATTGATATATCGATCCTGATGGATAATGTCTGATACTGAAGGGAGAGAGTCATGCCCCTTGGATAGTTTGTGGGAGAGTGAGGTGTCGAAGTTGGTTGTGTTGGATTCGGATTGGTAGGACGTTTCAACAATATAAGAAGGGTTTAAGTCCACGGGAGCATCGATATCCTAGAGTTGCATGTTCCTTGATTCGTATACACGGTCTGTATTTGGTGATAGGGCACGATCTGAGAAGATCGAATTGTTTTCGTTCAGATCACGTCCAGAGGCTTCCATCTACTCAAAAAAGAAACAGAACGCGATGAGCAGCAAAAAAAAAGTATCAAAAAGAACAAAATGCTCCTACCAGGATTCGAACCTGGATTAGGGGATTCAGAGTCCCCGGTGCTAACCATTACACTATAGGAGCCGACAAACGGTAGGTTTTTTCTAAGTCCTTTGAAAAGAGGTTGAGATCAAGATTTTGGTATAAGACCAACAGATGAGATAAACCAACCTGAGATGATAACTTTCAACTCAAAATGAAAGATATTCATGTATTTTTCTGAAATCTTGTTGAATTTCCTCGCTTTCCCTTCCAATTTGTCTCTTTATTCTTCCATGTCTTCCGAGCTCCAGAAGTCTTTGGATCTGGAGGAGGTGCAGATCTTTCAGAATCATCTGGGATCCAACAGTTCCCATAGATATCAGCGGTTCGATGATTTGTATCCCAGACCCACAGTTCTGATGTATCTGGATGAGACGTTGGCGAAGGATTTGGATAAGGCAACGGAGGGAGACTGAACGGAATGGGAAGGAGGATTTGCGAGGAATGGGCACCGATTACGGACGAACTCGGGTTTGATATTTGAGGAGTCGTCGATCCAGGTGAGGACACTCCCTGAGTCGGTTGAGTGGGAGGTATTTGTGGGCTTGCTGGTGCATATCGGCTTCGGAACACACATCGATCAGTTTCAGGAAAGGGATGGGGTGGTCCGGTGCAGTTGAAGAAGCTTGTACTAAGAGAGGAGTGTGAGAGAGAGGAGACGAGGGTGATGAAGAAAGGAAGGAGAGACTGTCCTTTGCGTCGGAGATCAGCGAGGGTTTCTTCAATTCTGTGCGGATGCAGCAGAACTCCACACTCGTAGTTCGAGATGTGATGCTTTCCTTCTTTCGTTTTGAAGCCCCAAGCTGACTAAAACAAGAAACGAAAGAAGGAGAACAACTTTTGAGAGGTTGGCACTGGTCATGACAATCCATTCCACGTCTTCCTCGTCTCCGCACAGACGATGAGGCAGGTAGAACTTGCAGTGAGGCATGAGATGCTGTCGCCCCGAGACCTCAGCATCCCAATCACACAGATGCTCCTTCCAGAAATCTCGTACCGCTTTCTTTGACAGACACAACGAACCACCAGAATCATACCCGAAGAACGACCGACGCACCGAGTTGACTGTCGGCCATATCAAACTGAGCTTGCGTGCTCGAGAACCTTCCCCCAACCGAGATTTTGTTTGGGGGACGAAGCCGAGAGAGGTGCAGAATTCGTCCAGCCAAACTTCGGTCAGAGTCCCGAAGCTGCTGAACTGGAAGACGAACTCCTCCAGACTTGCTCTTTCGATTTGTGGGATGGAATCGTGATGATGGAGGAGAAGCTTTCGGAGCTGAAAATGGCCCCAATCTTCGCCCAATCGAGGGTCATTCTCGAAAAGAGTGAATGAGCCAGGGACAGAACAGAGGAGCTCTGCACAAGCACCTGAGAAGTCATATAAATCGAGATTGATTTTCGATTGAGTGATTCCTACTGTTGCCAGATATCGTCGGAGTGTTGTCTGGAAGAGCGACAGAGTGGGTGGTGGATGGCTGTTGGGAGGAAGGAGAGGAAAGTCCTGCATCCAAAGGGCCTGCGTCCGACCATTCCAATCCGATTCGATCAGGTTTGCTGTTGTTACCACAAATCGAAGACCAGTCGGATATGTGAGAAGCTGAACAAGAATTGTAAAGGAAAGTGTGCGAAGAGAGATGGGTATAGTGAATTTATACCATGATCTTGCTGTGATGAAGACCAAACGGAATCTTTGTGTCGATAAAAAATGTCTTAAACTGTGGAGGGAGATTATCTTTCTGAGTAGACTCCTAAGACAAAATAACAATGCAGATAGAAAATAAATTGAAAGAAAATTGGACAAACATCGTACCATCCGTTCTTTCCGTATAGAAAGGAAACTGGGATTTCAGAAAGTCCTATTGTGATAATCAGAGAGTATATATACTAAAAAAGTTGACTTGGTGCTTCATTAAGAATCCATTTTGTCTCTCCGACGTATGTTGTGAGGATGGCAGATTGCAATGTATTCTGTTCATGAAATGATGAGAATGTGAAAAAGAAGATTGAAATACATCGAATAGATGAGAAAAAGTAATTCCATCAAGACGGTATTCGGCAGATACAGCCGGACTGGTCAGGAGAGAAAATGTGGTTGGAGGAGGGAGTGGTTGTTGAATTTGTTTAATTTCTGCTTTTGATTGAAGGAAAGTTGCTGCAGAAAGTTGTTGAATAAATGTAGCGAGTGCATCTTGCTCAAGTTGATTCATTTCACGATTGAACAAAAAAAATGTGGGAAATGCATTCCTTTCGGGTGTGAGAAAATGGCAATTATAACTCAAGAGATGGAAAGAATGAAAAAGATTAACGTTTAATTGTGACAGAAACAACAGTGAAGATTGTCGGAAGGAGAGGAACCTGAACTCGAACATCAATTGAAGAGGATTGCACCGATGAACTCTGATTCAAATCCTTGATACAGATCTTCCGATGCTCTATCACACAGTTGGTACAATGAATTCTTGAGAGAGTGGTGAAATATCCTTCTATTGAGTTTTTTCTTCTTTGTCATCAAGACCAAGAACAATTTCTGGTCGTTGTTCGCTGTTCAGAGAGAGAGATTCGAGATAACTTGATTAGGAAAGAGAGGGCAGACAAAAAGTCGATCATTTTCTCATAATCGGACATATTGATGACACCATCTCCATCAGAGTCTGTAACTTTCAAGATACTCTCCATTTCTTCATTTGTGATTTCTGTTCCTGTCATTTGTTCGAGAAACTGTTTCAATTGTTTGAGATCCAGAGAGCCAGTATTTCCTTGATCAAAATACTGAAAATGGATAGAAGAACATCAATAGCAGGACAAAGACAGAGAATATTGATGCAATTGAACTGTCAAACTTTCATGGACGCTTGAACAGCATCGTCAGGGGCAAATCTCTCATTGTCACGGATAAATGTCTCAAGTTCTGGAAATGTTAATGATCCCTTTTCCCCGACAAGCTCTCTGAAGTTGTGGATGTGGAACGGTTTCAATAACTTGATTAAGTTTTCTGTTGTAATGAGATCTGTGTTGCCCGAAAGGGCTTCAAATGCCATTCGCAATTCTTGATCAGAAATGCGCGGGGCCTTTTGTTGGAGGGAGCTTCTTGTCTGCATTCGACGAGTGAGGGTTAGATCGGAATCATGCCACGATGATATGGATATTTGTCCTCTTCAAAGCTGTTATCACCGAGTCTTTGAATATCTCTTGTGTTTCAATACTATTCACGAATGATTTCCACGGATATCTTGCACAGTTCTCAAATGCTTCTCACACTCCTTTTGGTAGAATTTTTTGTACTTAATTTTCTTTTCTCGTCAAACATATATCCCTTTAGGAACGTTTGGTTCAATGGTTGACTTTATCAAATCGTTTGATCGCCAGAACATGTCAACCAAACTTCGAACGATCGTCCTCGATGGAGGAGATATTATTCATGTTTCTCTTTCATTGTTTTTGCATATCCCTAGGGGACTCCGTTGAGTGATGTTGTTAATCCACGTGGCTCTATTCCGTATCTCGCGTTTCAATCTGTAGACTATGATGCCACCACTCTCGGAAATCATGAAGTTCTCGATGCCGACATTGTTTCTTTTCTCGAAAAAGTTGTTCTTTTCACCTTTTTTTACTTTTCTTTGAGAATATGAACACTTCCTTTCGAAATGACCTCCTGGCCACCAATGTGCATCAAACCGTCACCCTTCCAGACGGGAAAAGCACACAGAAAGTCTTTGGAACAACTCGCTTTAAAACAATACGTGCCTCTGAGGACCTTACATTGTTTCTTATGGCGTTCCTCTTACCACACGCACCACACGGCAGTTCCACCCTCTCCATCCAGAATGAAAATGAGCTCATGGAAGACGTTGAAGTTCAGGTTTGAAGCTCCTGTCTCTTCTTTTGCCAGACCTATCTTGATTTGATGAACTCCTCCTCATCTTCAGCTCTCATTCTTCTCATCCATGATTTCTACTCCTCGCCCTTTGCCCAAAAACTCGTCCATTTCTGTCGATCGAGAACAGGCACCAAGCCCATCATCGTTTTGGGCTCCCACTCCCACCGTCTTTTTGCCCGGACGTCCTTCCCATCCGTCCACACGCCCTTTATTCCGTCTCCGAACCATCCCATCAAGCCACTCGAGCGTCTGCTGATGTATGCCCACACTCGCATGCCAAACACACTCTTCGTCGAAGCTGGACGGTTCTTTGAGTATTTCGGGTATCTTCATTTCTGCCTCAGGCCAGGCAATGATGCGATGAAGCACACAGAAGTGAAACTTGTCCCAACAAGTCATGCCCACTTTTCGAAGTTTGCCAAGCGGTATGCAAAACAATGGGGAGACCCAAACCCCCTTTCCTCTCCTTTCTTTGACCACAATGGTGTTTTCCAACCAATTGGCAGAGGCTTCCAGTTGAATTCCGTTCTGATGAATGTGAGTGAGAGGATAAATCGTTTTATTAACAGCCAATTCTCACCAGCTTGTCATTCTCCATCGCGCCCTGCCCAAACAATCCTCTCCAACGTCAAGCCAACTGCCTTCCCTTCGCTCTACGCCTTCGTCCTGACCAAAGCATGGCCTCGTCTCATCAACTCATTCACTTCCTGTCTCTGCGAAGACACACCCACTCCCACACCGTCATTCACCCAGAATCGAGTGTTTCTGATCAATCGTCGAGCGTTCCGACTGAGTCTGAGAGGAGATCCAAAGACACTCAGTCTCCATCCTCAGCTGACGATGAAGGAGCTCACACAGTGCGATTGCTACGATAACAACCTCGTCTGTTTCACTGATTTCCCAGTGGGTATACTCCGATGGATTCTGAAAGTGGGGAAAGCCAAGACAAAGCACTTTGGATCCAATCCAGCACAGGACCCCATCGATCTCGAGCCTTCACCTCAACCAGACGAATACTGGCGAGACTATCTCTCAAACAGTAAGTGCCATGATTCCATGAAGAGTTTCGATCGTTTCGGACTCTGCTCTGATCGGATTGGCTGCCGGAAGCAGACAGTCCAACAACTCTGGTTGAATGATTCGTCTGTTCGCGATCTCTTCTCCGCTGAGATTCTTGAAAAGACTGTCGTTCTGGAGCCACTAATCTCTGAAAATGCAGCCTCTTCTGGTGCGTTTGAGATGTGTCCGACGGACGACCAGTCTCTCCCCTTCATCGACGAGTTGGAGAAGCTGTGGTTCTACTGCTCTATTGACTTGGACTCCTTTCGCGGAAGCACCCCTGATGATCCAAACATGCTCGTTTCTCTTTTCACGACATCATTTCTTGTGAAGTACATTCAGAAGACCCTCTCTCTATTCGGATTAGCTGATCTTGGTTTCACCATTTTTCCGTTCAAAACTCTCGATCTTATGTTATTGGATCACCCAACACTTCAAAAATGAAAATAATTCCGGAATAGTATCCTGAACTTTAAAGACGACACAACAATCGTTCGATTGAGGAGTTTTGAAGAACTGCGAAGGATTCATCATTCGTATCTCTTTCCTTTGAAATCTCTTTGATACACTTGATAAATGATGCTATCGTTTATCTCCGTCATTTTCTCTCTTGTGGAAAGTCGGATAATTGCGCCTGGGATTGAAGAATGTATCGATCATCCAGTCTTGGAAATCAGTCGACTATCTGTGGTACCACGGCGTCCAGAGATCGGAAACAATCTTACTATTGTTGCCAAAGGAAATTTAACAACAGAAGTGCATCGACTGACGTGTCATGTGAAAGCAAAGTACGGAATCGTTCCGTTTCCTACAGTGACAATCAATTTGTTTGCAATATTTTCTTGCCAGCTTTATTATCTCTTGAAATCTAGGTGTGATTATCCACAATACATAACTTGTCCACACAAGACAGGAACAATGGACTTTAAGGAAAGTTTTGAGATTCCACGAATAGTTCCATCTGGTCACTATTCTGCATCCGTTGATTGCTTCATGGGATCTGAAACGAAGAAAAAGGCCCTTTGCTATCGGTTTGGTTTTGTTGTTTTGAGATGTCGTGTTTTTCTAGATTGTCGATGGAATTTGTGAACTCAACACCATTTTCAAGATTCATTGATTCAATATTTCCAGAATAGAGAAGAGTATTGATTCATTTAGATCTGATTTTTTGGCATTTCGCGAAATGTTCACTCCAGAATGATGTGACAATCGATTGTGGTGATGAATCCTTTTACAGTGGTTCTGAATTCCTCTAAACATGTAAAAACATGGAGTAAGCGTTCTGTATAGAGCTTAATATATAATTTGGAGTCGTATCGAACGGATTAGGCTTGGTCTGATCCACATAAAGGACGATTGTGGGCAATCGATCATTTCTACAGCTCGTCATGTCCACATTCGCAACTAAGCTTTTATTCCAGCACTTCACACAATCATCCACATATGGCCATTGCTATCGGACATAACCTTCTCCAAAGCAACGTCTCTCTTTCCGCCATTATCATCTCAGCGCTCTGCCTCATCGGATATGGCATCAGTTTCTTTGTCCCCATGGACTATCTCACCATGACACTCCCAATAAGTGTCCTTGCTGCATCAATCACAACATTTTTCATGTCTATGCACTTCCACTTCCGTCAGCTTTTCATCTATGGATACACCCTTGCTTGGGGCATTCGCCTCCTTGTTCACCTCATCCGTCGTGCTGTTGCAGACAAATCTGATCGAAGACTTGATCCAATTCGGAATAACTTCCTCCTTCGTGGACTTACCTTCCTCGGAATGATCCTTCTTGCTTTCTCGTTCACTCTCCCAACTGCCATGGTCTCTGCGATCAAGCCTTCATTTCTACAGGGATGGACTGTTCGTGATATCCTTGGTATTGTGATTTTTTCATTGATTGTCTGTAGGAATTGTATTTTGGGTTGCTGGCTTTGTCATGGAGATTGTTGCAGACGTGCACCTTTTCTCATTCCGTCACAAATCAGAAAATGCTGGCAAGATCTGCAGAAGCGGATTGTGGGCACATCATCGCCATCCAAACTACATCGGTGAAGTTCTCCAATGGTGGGGTATTTTCCTCCTGAGTACCCCCGCGATTCTGGGCGTTGAATGGCTCCTTGTCATTGCGCCCATCTTTTCCACAATCTGCCTCCTCTTTGTCTCCGGAATCCCACCCGCTGAATGGGCACTCAATCAAGAATTCGGCAACACCGCAGAATACGAAGACTACAAAGCCGACTCTGGAATGTTCATCCCGTGGTTCAAGTCAAAGAAAGAAATGAGTGAGCCAGCCGCTCCACCAAGCGATTCTGGAACGTCGAATCAACCTGTGACGCAACCATCTCCCACAGCCTCTGCCCCTCACGATACAAACACTATGAATGAAGAATATCAAGAAAGACAGCGAAAGATTCAACAAAGAAACAGTGACATGCAACAAGCAGCTCCGAATCCTGCTGCTGGAATTACGTCCGATTAATCTCTTTATGGCTTTACGCATATTATTGTATTCATCTAACTTGAATAATCTGCTCCATTTCACTTAGTACCTTTTCATTTTTGTCTTTTTCGTTCAATTTTCTGTTCTTGGACACAATCAATTTCTATGATGGTTGGATCTGAGTGAACACAGTCCCAACTCAGCTTCTCGAAGCCTGTATATGTCTCTGCCGTTTGATGCCAATGAGTCTGCAACAACGTTGGCACGAGTATGATTTTTCGCTGCTCTTTCATCTGTTCGGCCATTCATTCACTCCACTTTGTCCACATCCAATACTTTTTCTTATTAGTCACAAGAAGAGATCGATAAACTGACAATCAATGATGAACTGCCCCTTATTGACCATGTAAGGAAAGTATTTACGCAAGGAAGCCAACACGAAAAAGAAACCCTCATCCTCTCCCTTCCTTACTTTATCCGGCAATGCGGTCCTTCTATCCACCCATATTTACCTCAGGCATTTGTGTGATCCATTTTTATTATATTATTCTTCATTTTTTCGGGGATTTCTTCAGGATGCCATCTCACTTGGAGATTCTTCATTCCATATAGAAGCAGCGGAATCATTTTCGGATTGTATTCACCAGAAACTTCTTTCTCCACAACTTCTTTCGAAATTATTGAGCCCAATCTGCCACATGATACTTGATTTTGAAGATTCAGTCAGTATCGTGTATCTTGATCTTCTGGCTCTTGTCATCGATTCCGCTCCCGCAAAAGTCAACATCCACGAAGTATCCACGTTAATTTCTTGTCATTTTTCAGATTGCTGAAGTTCTTATCCAGAAATCTGAAGTGTTCGAAAAGGCTCACACAAAAATGGGAGCATCACGCGCTATCGCCAAATTTTTGCGTTTTCTTGGCTCTCGAATCAGCAGTAATAACAAATTCGTTGAAACTTTAGCATCCTCTCTCCCATCTGACAGCATCGCTGTTCAGATGGATCAATCCCTTGAATCTTTGTGTTCCTTCCAGGAACCTTCACACCACTTTTCACCCACACTCCAACCATATCAATACCTCCCATCAACCACTGTCAACCAGGCAGATTCCGTTGCCAGCCAGCAGCGGTCGCAGGGAAACTACACCCTCTCCCATTCCGCGCTCTTCCTCCCCCTGCCCGTCTTCATTTCAAACGACTCTTCTCCCCAGTCCTCCCAAGACCCGCTCTCCTTTTCCTCCATTTTTCCATTTAGACCCCATCCCACAAAAGCGTCCATCCGTCAGAACTCTACTCCTCTCACATGTCCATCTTTCCGCTGCTTCTCCACTTCACACCACACTGCACCTGTCTTCCACGCAGACTTCAACAGCCTTCCGACTGTTGGTCCTGACAAGGCAAATTCGACCTCCACTTCGTCCCCAACCATCACCCTCATCAACAACCTCCTCTCGCGCATCCTCACGCTCCTCAGCGATCCCGAGCCGGAAGTGAGTCTGGCGATTCTTTCCCACGCTCCTCCAACCGATCCCGCTCTTGTTGACGTCCAGGGTCTGTTTCCAACCATCCCACAGCTGATCGAAACAAACCCTTTCTGTCTCTCCACGTCGTCCTGCCCACTCGACATTGCTTGTTGGACAGCAGGACCAGACTGGGTATCCAAAAACGTGCTTGCCAAGCTCATCCAACTCACCCTTCACCAATCTCCGACCACTCGACCACGTGCTGCCAGCAAAGACACTGCACAATCTCCACCAAAAGGAAGAAATGTGGATAAATCAACGCCACTCAAGACAGCCACGTGCGGACTCCGCCTCCTCATTCGAAGAACAGCGTGCTGTTGTCTCGCACGCATTGCTTGCATTCTTCCGAAGGCCGAGCGGTTTAATCGGATCTGTCAGCCGCTTGTGAAGAAAGCGGGAAGTGTTGGGATGAAGGAGAGGAAAACAGAGGAAGAGAAGAAGGATGACAAAGGCACAGCTCGGTCGAAAGGACAGGATTCCGATGCTGATGACGATCTTGCCACAATTTTTGTTTATCTTCGCTCGCTCAGCCACATCCTCCTCACGTTTGTGGGTCATGATAAACTTCTCTCGTTGAAAGAGGAGAAAGGGAAGAAAGACATCGAGCCCAGGCCGGACAAGCAACTTGGCGTCCAATCGGTCAACAATTTGCTCAGTTTCTTCAAACAAGCCGTTCAGCTTGCTCTCCATCCCCACCCAACACCCGAGCCCATCTCTCCCTCATACTCTCTTCTCGCCGACTGTGCGTTCGTCTTCCCAACTCTTGTTCGGTTCGGTTCTTTTGCTCGGTACATCCACCTTCTTCCGATGACGAACCAGCTCAGTTCTCCGCAGGCTCTGGTGCTTTTCTCTCCTTTCCTGCAGCTCCAACTGAATGCTCTCCTCGGGTGCGACTCTGTCGCTGTTCGTCTGACTCTTGTTCGAACGTTCTGCTGGATCTGCGATCAGTGCTCTGTTATCCTCGACAAGGAAGACAAAATCGAAAGGAAGGAGAAGGAAGAGCGAAGCGTCACGAAACCAGATTCTTCATTTCTGTCGCGCCGTCGTCTCTGGCAGCAAGTTCAGTCACTCACTGCCAAAGAAAAAGAAAAGGAATGCGAGCGCGTGGCAGGGTACGTTCTGAAGATGATCGAACGTTTTCTGATGGACTCGTCAGCCGATGTTGTTTGCGAGTGCTTCCAACATCTCCCGTGTGTCTTCCACTCGGTCCTCTTCACAACGGAGCAACTGTCCACATTCACCCAACAATTTGTTATGTTCCTGCAGCGTATCTCTCCCGTCATCACCCCCAACCAGTCTCATCCACCCACACCTCCACCATCGCCGACTCCAAGTGGAAAGACGTCAGCCAATCTCTATCTATCCTGGCGACAGCTGATCTCGCTTTTTTATTCCATCCTCCACTTACTCCCCCTCTTCTCATCACCCCAAATAGTTCAATCCATTCTCCCTTTCTTCCTGTCTTTCATTCACCAACCGCCCTTCAACCTCTCATTCGCTGCCAATTATTCGTTCTGCAGGACCGTCCGTTCACTTCGAAGCAAACGAGTGCGAACAGACATCATGTCCTGCCTGATTCTCTCACTGGCACATTCCAACTACGCGCGTCATCGAATCTCGTTTGTGCATCTCGCTGCTGCGTGTTTCCTCAACTTCTCGCGGAAATGGTGCAAAGTCACACTCCTGGCCCCACTTTGTGAGCTCCTGACGGACCCAAACAAGACGGTTGTCCAAAAGGCGATGAAAATGCTTCCTCTCCTTCGCGCCTCTCTCATTCTTCCACAGGACCAGTTCACTCTTTCTCAACTCAACGCATCGTATGCCACCCTCTCCAGGAGCCCAAACCACCAGATCAAATTCGGGATGTCGACTCTCCGCTCCACGTGGAAGGCGATGGATGCAGTGCCGTCGGATGAGGAGAGTCTGATCGGAAGGCCATACCAGTTTGATATGGACAAGCTTCTGCAGGACGAGGAGGAGCAGATGGGCGCAGATAAGAGCAGCAATCAGCCTGCCTCTGATTCAGACGAGCGTGAACTGAGTAAGATCGACGCAAGCTCGTGCTTGATGAACGTGATCTCATCATTCACCCCAACAGCCGTGCAGAGCGCTCAAGTGATTGTGTCTTGCGTCGCCTATCCCGACCTCCTTCCCGATCTCGCTTTGACTCCAATTCTCGCAAAGCCGAAAGCGGTCAAGTTTACGTTTGATTCCACAAAACCAAAGCCAAAGCCAATCATTGTTCCAACTGCCCAAACGCCCTCTGCCACTGCAACACAAACGAAGGACCAGAAGACAAAAGGGATCTTACTCTCTGACGGATCAGTCGCCTCGTCTGTGCTTTCCAACATCTCTCCTCCACCAACCATTCTTTCTTCCATCTTCTCTGCTCTCAACTCACCCAACTCCCCCACCCTATCGGCACAGCCACCAACAAGCCCAGCCTTTGTCAGCAGTCCTTCCTTCCTCCAGCAGACCGACGCCCCACTATTTCCATCCTCAACACTCGTGTCCGTTCCTCTCTCAACACATCTTCCCATCTCGGCTGACTTGGGGACACCTCCGACTTCTGCCCGTCATCAGTCACCCTCTCGCAGCTCCATCAAAGGGATACACACACACCGGAACCACTCGGCCTCGCGAAAGCCAGCCCATCTCACTCACTCCACATCCCCGTGTCCTTCCGTGTCTCCCTCGAGGTCGAAGGCGACGACCAAGCCCATTCAAGATGGAAAGACATTGACCAAAGTGCCATCGTCGTCAGTCCGAACCAGAGGAACAAATTCTGTCGAGGTGCCCGCAGCGAAGAAAAAAAATACTGCCAAGCATCTCACACGGCCCAAATATCAAACCAACTCCTCCGCGTCAACGAGAATCTGACAACCTTTCTCTCATTAAACAACTTTCGTCGTGTTCACTTGTTTTCAATATTCATTCATCCTGTGTCTTTCTCAATTTCGTTCGTTTCTTCAGTCTTCTCGGGAGGCATCACTTCCTTTTTGTCAAAAATACGCCAATAGGGTTGTTTCTCCAATGGCCAAGAAATTCTGGGAAGGGTCTTCGTCTCCAAAGACGAAAGAATTCCCAAAAACGTCTCATAACTATACAGGATCCGTCTACTGAAGTGTCTTGATCAAATTGCCGAGAAGACTGGATGCTCCAAATCGGAAGTGTTTGCTGTCAGCCCATCCTTCTCCCATGATTCGGTCGGCAATATCCAAGAAGGTCTTGGCTTCTTCAGCTGTGCGAACTCCCCCAGCAGCCTTGAATCCAACCTTATCACCAGCATTTTGTTCTTTGATAGCGCCAATCATGATTTCAGCAGCTTCTGGTGTGGCATTCACCTTTACCTTTCCAGTTGAAGTCTTAATAAAATCTGCACCAGCACGAATGGAGATCTCTGATGCTTTTTTGATGAGGGCTGGCTCTTTTAATTCTCCACTTTCGATGATGACTTTTAGGGCTTTTCCAGCGGCAGCGCAGACTTCCTTGCAAGCTTTGACGAGGTCAAATCCCACCTGTTCGTTTCCAGCAATAAGAGCACGGTATGGGAAGACAACATCAACTTCATCAGCACCGTATGCGATAGAGGCTTTCGTTTCGAGGACAGCGATTTCCACATCGTCATTCCCGTGAGGGAAGTTTGTGACTGTTGCAACCAAAACTTCTGGAGTCCCCTGTTCACGGAGGGTCTTTTTGGCAATCGGGACGAAACGTGGGTATACACAGACAGCCGCTGGGCAACCAAATGCGGTTTTTCCAGATTTACAGAGAGCAATAACAGCCTCGTCTGTGTCGTTGTCCTGAAGCGTCGTAAGATCCATCAGTGAGAGAGCACGTTTCGCAACATCTTTTATGGAAGCCATTTGAATGAGTGATTTTGATCAACAAGTTATTTTCTTTTCAGATGTTGACAGAGCTAAAGAACCCCATTAGGAATAGATTGGATGTATATTGTGAGCCATTCATTTCATACACGTCATTTTATGTGTCAGATTGAAAAAATATTTCAACAACAACGTCCTGCGAGAGATCGTCCATAATTCGTTCAAGTCAAGTTAGAGAAACGCTTGATTTTCCAATTTTCGTTTAATGCTTGTTGCCACTAGTATTGATCTTCCATTGACTAACCATCGAGACGTGAAGCAGAGACGTTCCAATTCATCTTCACACAACAAGGCAGTAACAAATGTATCACGCAATCAAGGCAAAGCCTCGACTTCTAGTGAATGCTATCAACTCCGATTCAACCCCCCTCCTCTCCCTTCATCCATTCCCCCAACACACTTTGCTGTCATCCATGCACAGCATCAGCAAACTCAGCAACCACCTAAACAAAATCAGTTCCAACTTCCTCCACTTGTCAACTCAGCAAATAATCCAACCATGGTCGGACATTCACCAGTAGACACGTTTGGCAATCAAAAGAACTTCATTGTTCCCCGAAAACAGACACAATCAAAGCAACAAAATCTATCAGCTTCACAATACATTCCACGAACGAGCATGCGTCCAAAACAGCTTACAGCCAAAGGACGAGGATCTGGGAGACAGTTACGTGCCTCATCTGACTTCGGAATGTATTCAAATTCTACAAAATCTCGGCGCTTCAACTTTGCATCTTCCACGTCCCCACTGCCGCCAGTAGCCACTCTCCTGACTGCTGATGGGAAAAAACAATTCAGTCTTTCTGCTAAGGCTCCTCACAGTGAGAGTTATGGACGTTATACAGACACCATCACTCTTGCCAAAGAAATCCACAATAAAGAGACAGCAATCATTCCAATGCAACCCCTGGCACACATCCCGCCATCTCCAAAAGATAGACCAATATCGAAACCACCGACTACTCCCCTGGAGACAAACAAAAGCCAGGACGAACCAACAAAATCGAAATCACCACCGATAACAGCTCCCAAAACATTCCCACAAGAAGGACAGCAAATCAGTACATCTATTGCACTCTCTGCTACAGTTTCAATTGATCTTGATCAACCATTACCGACAAATGACACTTCTCTCAATTCAACCAGCCCAAAACCTCCACCAAAACAATCTGTTGTTGTAGCGGAGTCCATTGTTCTCCCTAACGATCTCTTTTCATCGACATTACAACGACCTCCTTCACAGCCTCAAGAAAAGCACGACACTCCGCCCTCGCAAACGAAATCACCTTCACCAGATCCTCCCCACGCATCTCCTCAGCTCACATCACCAATAGAAGAGTTTCCTAGCGAGGGTAACCAGCTTCTTCAGTCTATATATATCTCACCAACAGTCTTAATTTCACCAAATAGTCTCCCACCAACAATTGGACAAAATACGAGCCTCTCACCACACCCTACCCCACCTCCGCCAAAGCAATCCGTTGTCATCTCTGATCCCATTATTTTATCGCTAACATCCTCACCTTCACCTCCACCACCAACAACTCCACAACTCACTCGGACACAATCGTTTGATACAATGAAAGTGTCGCCTCAACAACCAACCATGTCAAAATCAAACACTGTCTCGGATCTTCATGCTATTCGTAAAGAGCAAAATCCTGGAAGAATAATGTTGGCCATCGCTGAAGAAGGTGAGTACGATGAAGATACTGATGAGCATATGCAGCTTGTGATGCAACGAGTTCGTGAAAAGAAAGAAAGAGAACGTCTTGGTCTCCCACCCATTAAATACGACATCGCTCCAAAGCCAAAACCTAAAGAGATTCCCACTCCCGCCAAGAACTTTGCCGGCTGGATGCAACGAGCGCAGCAAAACTCAAAGAAGCTCCACTTTGATTCCCGTGGATATGCAACTCAGCCCGGTTTTGTGACAAACGAAATCGAACTCGAATACAATCTCTCAATGGATGACAATTCTATTGACGACGATGTGCTTGATGGAGAGAATCTAGAGCCATCTGAGAGCGATCACCAAGCGTCAAGCGATATGATTGACTTCTGAGGACCGTTTTTCAGAAACCTCAAGTTCTCCTTATTTTCCTTGTTTTGAGATCAGCCTTTCTAACTTTTTGTTTTTGTGTGCACACTTTTATAGAGAGTTCGGGATCTTTTCCAATCATTTATTTCTCGCAGCGGATGGGCAATTTATCACTCAACTACAAGACTGATAAGGTTACTCATATCACTTGCGTCATCTTTTTCTTTAGCATCGTGGAATGCCATCATCAGTGCTGTCTGTTTCCCAACTTTGATGATTTTGCTCGCTAGGCAGATTTCTTTTCAAAACGTCTCCCGACGAATCAATCAATGAATTTAATGCTTCTTACGTATAACGTGGGTTGCATCCCTGTCATCGTTCTGACTACAATATTCAGTTCAAATCTGAATTACCTATTCTTTCTCTCGATCTCCTTCATTGGAATGTGTATTGTAATGATTTGCATTCCATTTGTATGCACACTTCTTGCCAATACATTCCCCGCTCTGGTTCTGATGTTGATCTTCTCATTTCTGTGCGGTATTGCTTCAGCCCTCACAAGTTGCTCCGTTTTCGGTCTGAGTGGGATTTTTTCTGGTCATGCACCAAGTGGAATTATGGTAGGACAAGGAATCGCTGGTCTCATATCTTTGCTCCCTCTCATTCTCCATATTTCTCTTCCTGGCGATAACACAGACCTGATCGGCTATATATTCTTCTCATTTGCTGCGATTATCAATGTTCTGGCCTTGATTAGTCTCATCTGTTTCCGTATCCTTCCCTATCCAAAACACATTCTCAAAACTCATTCTCTCACACGAAACCCCACCACATCTGTCAACCTGAGCCAAGTCGAGCTTCTGCATGACACCGACGAACCCTCCATTTTAGTTGACGAAGAGATGTCAGACACTCTTGAGACCGATTCCGAGCCAACCATCGTCCACGATTCTCCCAACTTGATGGAAGCGAATCAGATCCTTCGTGAAATTGGTTCAGTGGCCAAGAAATTGCGCTGGTGGGCATTCTCAGTCTTTTTTGTGTATGCCCTGACACTCACGTTCTACCCGTCTGTCATTCTGGCTGTCCCTGCGCCAAAACACATGTTCGACACAGAATGGTCGAGTTCTTTGTGGACAGTGTGCTCTTCCTCCTCTGACTGATCGATTCTTCTCTTCAGCACATCAGAATCAACATCTTTTGTGTTGCTGATTTTGTCGCGCGATGGTGTGGAAGCTGCGTGAAGCGGTCCCCATCGTCAAAAACTGTTGTTGCCCTCACTCTCGCCCGAATCGTCTGTTCTTCTCGCCAATCATCTTTCTCTGTCCCAGATTCTTGCTGTTGCCCTTCTCCTCGCCTTGTGGGTCAAATGGATGCGCAACATCGTCTTCTTCAGCATCATCTACTTTCTCTTCTCCTTCTCAAACGGCCTTCTTGGCACGATCATCATGTCACACGCGAATGAACAGTGTCGCCTCCTCCCCCACGAATTGGGATTGGGGGGCTCGTTCATGTCGATGATCATGAACGTGGGTCTGTCGATTGGCTGTGTTCTGGCCATCCCGCTTGGACTCATCACTCCTCTTCAATGATGAATGCATCGAATCTCTCCCGATTACTCTGTTTCAACAACACGCCTCCAATTTACGGAAGCTTTCGTATGTTTTGAGAGGAGTTCTCTTTCGTTTGATTGTTGGTTGTCGTTCGTCATTGATTTTCGTTCTCTTCTCTTTCTCTTCCAGGCAAGAAGAAGACAAAGAAAGTGAAGAAGAAAAAGAAGAAGAAGAAGACAGAGAAAGCGGGTCTTGTTGAGGGAGAGGGGAGCGTGCGCCGTCCCTTCTCGGCGATTGTTGACGACGAGCAATCTGACTCGTCATCGTGACGTTCTTCACTTTCTCCCCTCGACTATTTTTTCTTTCTTTTTTGTTTTTGAAAATGGATTGAAGCGGGACAGAAGAAAAGAGGCACAACCAAAAAGAGAAAAAGTGGCTCAGTGTGTTGAAGTTCCACGTTCAACACACTTCATGTTCTCGTCCTTGTCGAGGGAGGCGCTAACTATCTCTCGTCTTCCTCCGAACACAGATTTAATATTGCACGCCCACGCTTATAGTGCTGATTTCAATCGAGGAACAAATTGTGGACGGATCAAGAGAATTCGATGATTTCGCAATCTGTCGTTCGTAAAAGGGATTCGTTGCTCGAACATGTCCAGAATCTGCTTTGGGGTTGTCGAGATGTGAGTCGATGTCGTGCTTCAAATGAAAGTCGGTACATGGATCCAACCGTAAGTTATTTTTTGCCGGATTGTCGTATCTTTAAACGTCACATGACTCGGTCTATGGCACCTAGTCTTCAAGAGTCCCGTTTTCTATGCTCTTCAGATGAAACCAATGTGTTTTTACCAAACTCAAACTCGGAAATGGACATCTCCGCTTCAAGTCTCAGATCTCTCTTGGAATCACAGATCGATGAGCACAAACTCAACGCCCTCAAATATCTGATTGTTTATGGTTGTTCTTCGAAGATAGGTTTCTCTTTCTTTCTTATCCACTCTTCCCATCGAAGATGACAATCTCCAAGCACTTCTGGATACAGAGGACATGTTCAAAATATTGGAACAAGCCATCATATCATGTTCGGATTCTCTGCAAGTTTCTCCATTTCAATCACATATTCTGTTATTATTTCCATCAAGAGCCAAATGACTGATGCGATCGTGTCTCAGGGTCTGCCCCTCCGCATATCGTCTTTACCCTTTTGTTTTTCTATAGATATTCCAAGACAGTTGCCGCTAGCACCTTTTCAACATCAAATTCCCACAAAACCAAACCCATTTCTAATCTTTCTCGTCTGCCTTCTTGAGGCCGGAAAATCAAACTGGAATCGAATGAAAACAGTATTATATTCAACTTTTAACGTGAAAACAGATTGCTAGTTGGCTTCATATCAACGGCAAGAAAGGCATCAACTTTCAAACATTCCCTCTCCTTGCAACCCGTTTTCTGAACATCATCGACGAGTCAATGCTTCTCATCGAATCGCATCTTGCACGTATTGAGGGTTCAAGTGTATCTCGAGTGTTTATGACGATTGGAGAATACGATGACTTGGCACACACCGTCCTGACCGCTCTCCTAACATTCGACAGAGTGTTTGGGTCACTCAGAATAGGGCGTGATGACGGAGCTACTCTCCTCCAGACGAAGCATCAACTTGTGAAAAGAGGTCTTTCTCTTGTCACAACAGCTCCATCATTCTCGGCCGAGCTTCTCCCCAAATTGAGTCTGCAGTGTAGGGAGTATTGTGCTGTGGATGAGCCGTTTGGGAAGAATGGATTTCGCATTCCGTTTCGACTCGACGATTCTGGGGAACCGGTCGAGACATGTTGGGCAGACATCGTCGTCACCATTCTAAACGAGACACATCCGGCGATCCAACCGCTGCTCTGCGAAGGAGATGATCTGAACAGTGCTGATCTCGCCGTACCGTTGCGCCATGTGACCCACTACCTCCAGTTTGTGATTCGCAGCTGGGGCATTGTGGAAATGGCAGATATCAACGGTGAATTCAATCCAGGAGAAGTGTGCCTTGATAACTTTTCAGTTTTCTTCCAACTTTCCAGAAACTTGATTCCGCGTTAGACGGAACGATTCGCGCGATAGCTCCTCTTCTTCCCGTCCTGATCGGTCATCTTCAGACGTGTCCTCTTCGCCAGTCCGATCCAAGTTCTCACTCTGTCTCGCTTCCCCCACCATCGCAAATGTGTCCCAACCATGATATCCTTGTGGAGTGTCTCTCCAAAGCTCTTCAATTCCTTAAAACAACGATTGTGTATAAAAGCAAGTATGTGTTAACAACTATGGCACATCAGTTTGGTCCCACCGTTCCTCCCACCATCGCTGGAATTGTGTCGATGCTCATTCCCGCAGTGTGCCCCAACATTCCAGGAACTGATGATTGTGTTCGAGCAGCTTTGGATGTGCTGTCGTGGATTGCAAAGACGTCACCTGAAGTTCAGATTCCAATGATCCGCACAAACATGGTCGCCACAGTTCTCCAACACTTTCAGACTTCGGCTCTGGCGTATCAGAACCACACCTCCGAGTTCCTTTCTGGCACTGTCCATTATCTTCTCCAGTTGGGAACAGACCATGGGCGCTTTCAGACAGATGCCAATGAAGTGGCCGCGATTCAGCAAGACGTCAAGCAGCTCGTCTTCGTTCCAGTTGTTCAGTTCGTCCACTCCATCCGTCCTCTCATCAGCCAGCTCGATGGACTCTCTCGGCTGCCTCTCATCCCCGTACTGTTGCATCTTCTCTCTCGAGTCTCCGAATCTATTCCACAGCTGCCAGGCCTCTGGACAGCGATTCAGCCAGCCAAACTGGCATTCACGTTCCTGTCACTCATGGAGATGAGCACATCACGCGATATGAACAAAATGATATTCATCCAGATGCAAAATACTCTGAATACGTTCAGACAAACGACACCAGAAGGAAAGGAAGATTGGATCTCTTTTTCAGGGGAGCTGGAAGATGAGGGTGTACAGGATTTGTATGAGCGAGAAATCTCTGGTTGTGAAAGCACGGGGTTCTTCCCGTTCCAACGGAGTCATTCAAATCTATTTGGAGCGAATGTGTAAAGAATGTTCTTGGAACTTTGATTAATTAAGATCGTCACACTTCACACATGAAGATGTATTACACGATTTGATGTATTAATATGTGGGGGTTCGGTCCCAATGGGCATGACCTCTCAAAATCAAACATCACTTTAATTTGACATTCACTAAGATGGAACCTATGTCCGTTTTTGCATAAAATGAGTCTTCAATGTGACATGATTCAATTAAAAACCTGGTTCATATGAGTCTGTGAGTGACTCATCCCCTTCACTCTCCACAGAATATGATTCAAATGATCTTTTCTCGTCATAATCGATCGATGAGTGACTCAGAGAATTCGCTAGTCAGTTGTGATTCCATGGACTCCTTTTATTTTTGGGCTAGATCAACAAGTTCTATTTCGCTACAACAATACAGATTGTAAGTTTGCGTTTCTCGTGTTGTCACTCTTTTGTCAATCGAAATCTCCTCTTTTTCTCTTCATAGATGTCTCAAGCTGAATCTTGATGAGCTGAAGTGCACTCGAGATCGCAAGACTATGAATCGCCTGTTTGCATGTCTCTTGTTTCCATTCTCTATATTTACATTGTTCTCATTGTTTCCAGATCATAGATCTCACGACAGCACTTCACAGTCGATAATCACCATCAATCAGCACAAAACATCATTCTCAGGATTAACAAAGTGAATGTTCCTGAAAATCCTGGAAATGCCGTTTTTTACACGATCTCAACATCCAACAAAAGTATGGACGATTCCACTTTTCATATTCCCCAGAATGATTGTTGGTCATTTGAACACGACCCAAGTCTCAGATTGCCATGAAGATCAGATTTCGGACTCATTCTGTGACTTCAGTGTTATTGTCTTCTCTCAAATCTCCCTGTTACATTTGTTTCCATGCCGAAGTGATCAAAACGATCGTTCTCCAGCATTTTTTTCACGCTATTCACGACATTTCACAATTTTTGGACGTTATATTGTGATGGAGTTATCTTTAATCTTGACGTTGATGAATACAAAAGGGATACTGCCCATTGGGACCGGACCCCCACATATAGTTGAAAACCCACAAAAATGTCTTTGAAGTCACGCTTCCTTCCTCGAGAGAATGTGACCCTTCATCGACATTTGAAACAAAGTGTGGAGGCACTTGGTTTAGGTCCATCTGCAAAAATCGTTATTTTATCATCACAAACCACAGAATCTCGAGCACTTTTTTCGTCTATCACTGTTTGCCTCGCAACAGTCAATTCATCGATTTTCACTTTATTTTATACAAGTCTTTTGTCGTTTCAAAACGAAAGACAATCCCAAAGACTGTTTACCGAGACATCTCAGACTTCAATGCGACAATTTTGTCTCATTCGCCAGATCATCTCCTCACGGAGATTCAACAAAATATGAGCCAAGCACTCTCATCACTATCCTTTATTCATCAGTCTTTATTTTTATTTTTCAACTGATTTTAGAGAACAGATCCTCCTACACCCAGATCTTCCGTGTGAAAATCTCAGATCGCCATCTCTGAATGCAAATTCATTGAACGGGAGTATTAGTCCCACGCCATCCATTGAGCGCAAATTTTCTATTAAATCTCCGCCGATTCTCTCAGAATTTGCACCTGTTGTCCCTCTATTGTCGTCGGATTCAACCCTCTCTCACTCTTCCCCAGCAAGAACAAACACAGTGTTGCCTCAACAAACAATCTATTTAGAGCGAAAAAGACGACGCAAAACAGCGCATTCAAACCGCGTTGATCTCTCCTCTATCTCACCAGACCATCATCATCAGATAACACACCAAGCGGAACATCAACAGGACTTTAACATCATGTATATGACTGATGTGCTCTTATCGAATGATTCACCGAGTTTTGAGCCATATTCACCAATCGAACTCCGTGGTGACGTGGAACAATCACTCTCAATTACTTTCGGGTTTTCATCTTTACAAACTTCCGTGGACGTATCTTCTGTACATATAGATGACAACGATGATGAGAAGAGAAGAGCACAAATCGCAGAAGAAGAAATAACTCGTTGTCGACAAGAAAAGCGTCGTCGGGAATGGGAGGCTCACAGACGGATTATAGAAAGCGCAGAATTACAGAGAATGCTTCTTGCTGATGACGAGTCACGCTCCGCATATATTTTCTTCTTAGAAAGCGAATCTTTGGAAAAACAACAACTACATCAATCGAAAGCTTTCGAGCGTCAGATGAGCATCAATTCATTCCCATCATCACCTCTCCCCGAATCATTTTTTGATTCTGATCTTGATGATACTGACAATGAAACCTCTTCTGGGAGACAGAATCATCGGAATATGAAAGAACAGAAATACCTCAATATTCACATCCCTCTCTCAGAATCTGCACAAGCAGCACTTCGAAAGAAGCGAAGGCACACCCCTTTTATTCCACCATCACATTCTCCTTCAATACATCCACTCCAATCATCAGAACCTGTCAGCGACTTCATCCAATCTGCTATCCACCAACCAATACTTCATACCTCCCTTTTTGCCTCATTTCCTCCCAGTGGCAAAGTTAAAGTCTTCCCTTCTGTTTCTGAGCCCCCAGGGTGAGTTTCCTTTCTGTTTGAGCTCGCAATCCAATTTCACAGCAATACCATCATGTTTTTTGAGTTTATTATGTGTTTACACTTTATTTTTCTTGTTTCACTCATGATTTCAAGATATAAAACCTCACTCTCGGAAACTTTTGTGCGCTATGGTCCGATCACAAATATCCAGAGATGAGCTTTAACTTTCCAAAGGAAGAAGAAGCTATCCTCGAGTTTTGGAAGCAGACTGATGCATTCCAAACTTCTCTCAAACTATCCGAAGGGAAACCAGAGTACCGATTCTACG
Organism: Blattamonas nauphoetae; assembly: GCA_033064195.1. Taxonomy (NCBI): domain Eukaryota; phylum Preaxostyla; order Oxymonadida; genus Blattamonas; species Blattamonas nauphoetae. The sequence continues at coordinate 143,738 of JARBJD010000108.1, read as the reverse complement.
ATGGTGTGTTTCTCATCCATCCATATTCTCTCATATCCCACTGATTGAATATTATTCCCTTTTTCATACTGTTACAGGACCTCCATTTGCCACAGGTCTCCCTCATTATGGACACATTATTGCAGGTACCATCAAGGTCAGTTCCATTTCTCCCATCCTCAACGATCACGTCCTATTCTGTCACACACTCATCCCCTCGTTTTAGGATGTTGTCACTCGATATTTCTCCATGAATGGATATCATGTCTCTCGCCGTTTTGGCTGGGATTGCCATGGTGTCCCAATTGAGTTCGAAGTCGAAAAACACCACGGAATGTCGAAACCAAATCCAAATGTTGAAGGAGGAGTTACCATCGCGGAGTATAATCAGAAATGTCGAGAAGTCGTCATGCTGTTCGCAAATGAATGGGAAACCATCATCACAAGAGCTGGACGATGGATCGATTTCAAGAATGATTACAAGACCATGTCCTTGTCTTTTATGGAAAGTGTCTGGTGGGCATTTGATCAACTGTTTGATCGTAACCTCGTCTATCGTGGTGTGAAGGTCATGCCATATTCCACTGCCCTCCGAACTCCACTCTCGAACTTTGAGGCCAAACAGAATTATAAGGACGTGAAAGAAACAGCACTTTATGTCGGGTTCTCAAGTGCTGATGGACGTTGGAAAGAAGAGACGCAACTCGTTGCTTGGACAACAACACCATGGACACTCCCATCCAATCTTGCACTCGCTGTCAACCAAGAATTTGACTATGTTCGTGTGAAATCAACTAACTTTAACGAAGCTGAGCCTGTTTACTGGGTTTTGGCAAAGGACCGCTTGTGTGCAGTGATGAACGCAAAAGAACTTGAAACTGCCCAAATCGTTGAGGAATTTAAAGGAAAGGACCTCGTGGGATTGCACTATAAGCCAATGTTCCCATATTTCGTTGAAAAGGCCAAAGAAACTTCTTTCCGTGTCGTTGCTGGCAGTTTTGTTGAAGCTGGAAGTGGCTCTGGCATCGTCCATTGCGCTCCGTTCTTTGGAGAAGACGATTATGCTGTGTGCGTCCAAAACCACATTATCTCCAACCGAAACGAACCATATGTGTGTCCTGTCGACGAGGCTGGCTTGTACACAGATGAAGTCAGCGACTACGCTGGCCGCTACGTGAAGGACTGCGATAAGGACCTGATCAAACGCCTGAAGGCCGAGAAGCGTGTGCTCAAGCAGGAGCAGTTCACTCACTCGTATCCCTTCTGCTGGCGAAGCGACACCCCACTTCTCTACAAAGCGGTCTCATCGTGGTTTGTGAGTGTCGAAGACATCAAATCGAAGGACATGCCCGAATATGTCCAAGTCAGCAACACGGACGAGATCCTCAAAGCTCGTGAAGAACGCCGTGCTGCAAAACGGGCTGAGGCAAACGGCGAGGAAGTCACCGAAAACCGTCTGCTGGAATCCCTCGACACGACATACTGGGTCCCCGACTCCATCAAAACTGCCCGCTTCCACGGATGGCTTCGCGATGCCCGCGATTGGGCGATCTCTCGGAATCGATTCTGGGGGACTCCAATCCCATTGTGGGTCAGCGACGATGGGGAAGAGATTGTTTCGATCGGAAGCGTGAAAGAACTCGAAGAGAAGGCTGGTCTTCCTGCTGGCAGCATCACCGACATCCATCGCGACAAGATCGACGACATCACCATCCCCAGCTCCAAAGGAAAGGGTGCTCTCCACCGCATCCCCGAAATCTTCGACTGCTGGTTCGAGAGCGGGTCCATGCCGTACGCTCAGGTGCACTTCCCGTTTGAAAACGAGGACCTGTTCAAGGCTTCCTTCCCTGCCGAGTTCATCGCTGAAGGAGTGGACCAGACAAGAGGATGGTTCTACACTCTCCTCGTCCTCTCCACTGCCCTCTTCGGCACATCCCCCTTCAAGAACGTCATCGTGAATGGGATTGTTCTCGCTGGCGACGGCCAAAAAATGAGCAAGCGTCTCAAGAACTATCCCGATCCTGTGGATGTCATCAACACACACGGTGCCGATGCCCTCCGCCTGTACCTCATCTCCTCCCCGGCTGTCCACGCCGAAGATCTCGCCTTCAAAGAGGAGGGAGTCTTCGAGCTGAAAAGACAAGTCCTCAACCCGTGGCTCAATGTGTTCCGCCTCTTCGAACAGAACGTGAACGTTTACAACTCTACTCATCCCACATTTATCTGCGATGAGAAGAGAGCTCGAGCAAGCACGAATGCCATGGATGTGTGGATTCTCGCTGAGACTGAGACACTCATCGCCACCGTCCGCGCGGAGATGGAGAAGTACTACCTCCACACTGTCGTCCCGCCTCTCCTGAAGTACATCAACGACCTCACCAACTGGTACGTGCGCCTCAATCGAAAGAGACTGAAGGGATCCAATGGAGACGAAGAATGGGAAGTCTCTCTGTCTGTTCTCGCGTCTGTCCTCAACACACTCGGTGTTTTAATGGCTCCATTCACCCCGTTCCTTGTGGAATACATCTACCAACGCCTCAAGGCCTCTCTCCCTGCTGAGCACCAGTTCGGCTCTGTCCACTTCGCTCAAATCCCCAACGTTCAACAAGCCACAGAAGCAGAGAAAGCCAAACAAGCTGAAATCATCCGTGCTGCTCACTCGCTCCAAGCAGCCATCAATCTCGGTCGACAGATCCGTGAAAAGGCCCACGTGTCCCTCAAGATCCCTCTCAAGGAAGCAGTCATCCTCACATTCGACCCACAAATGAAAGACGACATTGCCGGCCTTCAACAGTACGTCAAGACAGAGCTGACTGTGTCTGAGGTGACAGTCGCAGATGCTCTCGGCCAGATTGAACTGAAGTGCACCCCATCTCGTCTTGTCTGGAGACTTGCGTCGAAAGAATCGAAGAAGACTGGCAAGCCACAAGCAGATCTTGTGAAGGAACTCGAGGCATTCATCACTTCACTCACTCCCGAGCAGACACTCGCCTTTGAGATGACTGGGGAAGTGGTTGTCCCGTCTCTCGGTCTGACACTCACTCGCGATGAAATCACTGTCGAACGTCAACTTGTTGGCGACAACAAGAACAAAGAGTATGCACAGGAAGGAAGGTTGTTTGTGATCCTCTCAACGGAGACAGACACAGCAGCCATCCAGCAGGGTCATGCTCGAACACTTGTCAATCGCATCCAGAAAGCCAAGAAGAGATTCGGCCTTGTCCGCGAAGATAAAGTGGAAATCTTTGTTGGTGTGACAGGAAAGAAAGAAGCTCTCGGCGAAAAGTTGGATCGAGCAAAGAAAGTCGTCGTTCCACCACCTGTTCCAAAACAGGAGAAGAAGAAGCCAGAGCCCAAGAAGAACGAAGACAAGAAAGAAGAGGAAGGAAAAGAAGGGAAGAAGGGAGGCAAACAAGGAAAGGCCGCTCAACCAAAGAAGGAGCCCACACCAAAACCAACAGCCGCCAAACCAGAAAAGAAACAAGACGAACGCACCGACGAGCAATGCCGCAAAGACATGAGCACTGTCATCACCACCCAGTCTGCCCTCATCAAGTCGCTCCTCAACCAGCCCGTCTTCCCCCTCAAATACTACCCTGCCCTCCGCTCTGAATTTGGTCGTGTGGAGGATGAAGTTGATGGTTGTGGCGTCACCATCGTTCTTGCCCGCCCTGGCCTTGACTTCTCAGACGGCCTGAGGAAAACAAATCCTGCTGCATGTTCATATCTCACTCACTTTGTGGGATTGGAGAGAGCAACAGATTTGGCCGTCAATGGCGATGGAACCGTCAAATTCAGATTGTCAAAAGACGAAAAAGAAGCTGACAAGGCACCTGAAGTTACTCTCAAATACAAAACAGATTTCTTCTTAAGTACAGCTGAAACTCTTCAAGAAGGGAAATATGTATTCCCAGAACAATGGTAGCATTTCATTTCAGTGCTAATAAAATGATAATTTGTCTTTCAAAACATATGTTGGTCCGTCCGAGTTTGGCCGAGACGAATGGAATTATGGTCCGACTGGAAACTCAAAATGCCCTTCCGTGAAATTGTAAAGGACGTTTTCAATGTTGGATGCCTTGACCCAATTCTTCGCGAGTTCCATGTGCACGAAATTGGTCGTGGAACCTCGTATAACAGCTTCCTTCTGAAAGGTAAAAAAATCACAATCGTCGACACTGTCAAGGCCTGCTTCGCAGATCAATTCATTCAAAACATCAAAGAATGTCTCTCCGGTTCATCATCAACCAATCTTCCTGATTCACTTCTCGAAAAGTCTGCCTCTTTGTTCATCGCCATCTTTTCAGAATCGACATCATTTACGTTCTTCACACTGAACCAGATCACAACGGATCTCTCCGTCGTCTCTACAGTCTCTGCCCTAATGCAACCATTGTGTGTGGACGCTGTGTGAAGCAGAACCTCGCTCGCTGGTTCCCAGAATCTGTCAACTGGAGGATCCAACAAGTCGCCAACTTGGAATCTATCTCAGTCGGAGATGAGACTCTCCAATTGTTGGAGACTCCCATGCTCCATTGGAACGACTCAACATTCGCCTACATGAAGGAAAAGAAGCTCATCTTTACTTCTGATTCGTTCGGTCAGCACATCGGAAATAACCTCACAACTGATGCTGAAATGGACAAAAATGACCTCCTCGTTCAGATGAAGGTCTACTATGCTCAAGTGTTCAGTCAATTTGAGCGCCCAACACTCAAAATGGTCGCTGAAACCGAGCTCCTCACAACTGGAAAGAATTCGGCTATTACTGCTGGAGAGGAATGGAAAGCAGATTTTGATGCCTCAGGAATCGATGTGGTCCTCCCTGCCCATGGCGTCTGTCTCCTCGACAAAGAAACAATTGTCAGATCATTCCGCCTCTACAGAAGGTGGGCAAGCCAAATCTCGACTCCAACTGTCATCATCATCTCAGAATCCATCTATGACACCACATCCAAGATGGGAGATGTCATTGCTGAGACAATCCAGCAACTTTCTGCTGAACATGCCAGGAAAATGTCACCCCTTGGACAGACTCCAGTCAAAGTTGAGGTCATGTGTGCTCGCCGCAACACTGTGCTGGATGTTGTGGCTGAGGTGATGGATGCACCTGTTGTCATCTTCGGAACTGCCACCTTCAACAACGACATCATGCCCAACTTGGCGAAACTCCTTCATGTCATCGGCACATACAAATGGAAGCCAAAGGCTGTTGGCTGCTTTGGATCATACGGATGGTCTCCAGCTGCCCTGCAATGTCTCGGAAAACGCGCAGTCGAAGGATTAAAGTGGAATAAGATTGGAGAAACTGTCATGGCTGTTCATGCCTCTGACGATAAAACCACTGCCGCTCTTCAAGAGCTTGGCAAAATTGCTTTTGAAACTGCTCTGGAAAAGGGTCAGGGCAATGCTCTCTCGTTGCCGTAAGAACACTGAACTTGTTTTTTCTTTTTTGTGGTACGAGGTCAGCTGAAGTTCATGCAGTATCACTTACTATTTATGTCACACTTCCACGTTTCGTGATAGTCATCCAGTCATCTTTTTGAAATGACACGTCAGACTGTAGTTGAGAACAGTGAATAAAAATCAAAAAGATGTTCACAGTAATTCTGTCATTGTTCTCTGTTACTTCTGCACAATTTTGGATGCAAGATGACTGCCCTTGCAGAAATAATGGATTGAATGGATGCTACAACACAATGTCAGTGACGTGTGACAAATTTATTTTTGACATGATATTTAGCGACCCTGACACCGGGAAGGTCTACAAACAGATTGATGATGGAAGTGGAAGTCCTCGTTGGATCGAAGAGAACAACATGTGCTCAAACAAATACGTTGATGGCCTTGGATACGTGAATGTCCCATCCATGGGTTTGGCTCATTAGTTTTCATCGTATTTAGACTGGAAGCCTGGCTGTGGTCCAACAGTATTGAAGGAGCCACCAAAGTGTATTCGCTTCTCTGTTGTTTACCATCGTAGCTGTTCAATCTCAACTTGATCAGATGAACAAGATGGGGATGATGCCAGAATTCGCAAGACCTGAAAGTGCTCCAGCACAAGCAGCTCCATGTGCTGAAAGCGCTCCACCACCAGCTCCAGCCCCACGTGCAGAGCCTTGTGTATGATCCTTTGATGTTAACTTGTGTTAGGCTCCAGCTCCTTCGAGGGCGGCTCCATCACGTGGATGTCCCAGAATGAACAGAAACTGTGACCGTGATGCAATTCGCAGAGGGATGTATCAGTTCTAAGGATCAATTCACAACAACAATCACTTTAACGAAAAAGCGAAAAAAAGGGCAATTGAAGAATGAAAAATCTCGGCGTCGTATCGTTTCTCAGCTACAGGTGAAAATTCATCTGAGAAGAGTTTTGGCGCCTTAAAGATCATGACTTGGCATACAAGAAGCATGATGTTGTTCTGCCATTGTTGGAGCTGGACGCCAATAACTATCTAAGAAGAAGATAAAATTGACGGAGATAAGTTCAGAAAGAGAATATAGAATTGAAATTAGAATGAATTTGTAATCAGAATGACGTGCAAAGGTTGATTCAGCATCATTTTTATGTCCAGAGGTGTCGAACTTTTTTCTCATCAGAAGAGAATATAATAAATCAACTGCTCATCTTCGCATACCGTGGTCAATGTATGAGCGACAGTGCCATTTAGAAAGCACAGTTCACTCTCGGCGAGGAGAACAACGAGATTGGGTCTTAGGTGGATTTATGATAACTCCATGCGCTCATGGTATAATCCCGTTAATTGAATTATCTCTGAAAACGAATGATGAACATCTTTTAAAATGGAGTCATCTCGGTGCTTGAGTAGGGAGATTTTCGATGGTGACCAAATTAAGCGCTTCGAGAACTGTCACCACAAGATTCTCATGGCTCAACGACCCGTCAAACAAGAAGTGCAAGTCTTTGGACGCAAGGTTTGTCGGCCAAAGATGCATTTTTCAGAATTTTCCTTTGATTATTCTCAATTTTGTCCCAGATTCAGACTCATCTTTATCTCTTCTTTTTTACTCGCAATCGCTGCTTTTTCTATAATTTTCTGACACTTCGTGATATTTCCTAGAAAACCGCTGTCGCAGCTGCCCGTATCGTTCCAGGAACCGGTCAAATCCGCCTGAATGGTGTCCCAGTTGATCTCATCCGCCCTCAAACTCTCCGCTTCAAGGTTCTCGAACCACTCCTCCTTGCTGGTCCAGAGAAGTTCTCCAAGCTGAACATCAGAATTCGTTGCAACGGTGGTGGACACATCTCACAAGTGTATGCAATCCGTCAAGCCATCGCTAAGGGACTCGTTGCTTACTACCAAAAATGTGTGGTCTTTTATTTTATGTCATTTATGACCCAATTTTCCCAATTTCAATCATTATTGTTTAAAATTTACAGATGTCGATGAGGTTCAGAAGAAAGAAGTCAAGAACCTGTTCCTCTCCTACGATCGCTCACTCCTTGTTGCCGATTCACGTCGCAGTGAAACCAAGACTCCAGGTGGTAAGGGTGCTCGCTCAATGCACGCAAAGTCCTACCGTTAATCGTTTTCTTGTTCACATTCATTTGCTGAAGTGGCACTTCTTCATGAGGACGCACACAATTTGAAAGATCTTTTTCGCGAATATCGACTCTCAGCATCCATCTACACTTTCTGTCACCGACCATATCCAGCCATTCGAATGTTCTTGAACTGTCAAACATTGTCACTCAATCCATGTAATCCATCCTTAGAATGGCAATTACAGATCCAAAAATACTCAAAAATTGGTTGTAAAACACATGAACGCATATTTTGAGACAGAAATGTACATCCAAATAAAATAAGAGAAAACAAGAAAAGAACGTCCATGGTTGAGTAAAACCATGAATCTGTCCAATAGACAAAGAAAGTCAACGGCGATGGTTAGATGTTTGGCCAGTGTGTCTTCTTCCTCGACCTGAATGTGATTGGTGAGCTTGAGAGTTCCGGTTCGATTGAGGGGCCGTGCCAGGAGGAGGAGCGATTTCCGAAGCCAACTGCACTGAAAGGGCGGGAGACAAGGAAGAGAAAGAGGTCGAAAGCACGTTGTACGCGTGTTTCCACCCTTGCGACTGCTTCATAGCTGGGATTTCCGAAATGATGGTTGTGATGATCGAATTCAACTCCGACGCTGTGCAGAGAAGGAGAAGTCGCCTCATCACAAAGTTTCCGTATTGATGTTGGATGAGATGGCCGACAGTGGACATGGAGTTCATCCGCGCTGACGTGATTTTCGTGACAATCTCACTCCGCTGATCTGAACTCACTTTCTCAACCAGCCTCTCCAACACATTACTTGCGTACTTCTTCTGGCAGAGGGGGACGAATGTTGGGAGGACAGCTTGAAAGACAGCTGTGACCGACTGCTGGTCGGTCATCTCGATGATGCGCTGGATGATGTAGTTTCCGTATGGGTCGTCGACGAGGACGAGGACGTTGGTCACCAGTTGAGGAACAAACTGCCGACGCTGGCTCGGTGACGCGAACTCCACAAGGCCTTGAATGACTCGGCAGGAGATTTCGTGTGTGGAGAGGAACATGAGTGGAGACGTCTTGTCGTCCAGTGACATGATTTTGGCCGACGCAATCGCTTCAACCAAAAAGTGAAACTTTTCGGGTGGGACTCTGCGAATGAGCTTCTGAAGGATGTAGTTCGCGTGCGGATGGTTGCATGACTCGATTGGGTCGTCCTTCATCTCTTCCAGAAGAAGAAGGATGAGTTCTTGCGACGCATTCTCCACAACTTTCTGGACGACCTTGGATGAATATTTGTTATACGCCAATTCTTTGAACTTGCCCAGCATCACCTTCCCCACTCGCTCCGGAAAGTCTGCTGGTGACGTGTTGGTAAACCTTGTTGGAGAGTCCACGATCGATCTGTCGTCCGGCGGTTTGTTCACAAACGACTGGACGATGAAATTGCCATACTTGTCGACGATGAGTGTGTCGAGGTTGGGGGCCAGTTCCTCAAAGACCACAACACGGTGCTCTGTCTTCGAACTGGAGATGGACGTTTCGAGCATGCGGGAGCCCAATGAGTCTGTGGCGAAGGCATAAAAGTGCCCCCGCAGGACTGGCAAGTCCTTCTCCAAATTGATGGAGTTCGTGTTGTGATGCTGTTTGTGAGCTTCTGTGAACGAAGTCAGCACGGGGTCACGGGCAGGTGTGAGTTGAGCGGGTGGAGGAGGGAGGGGTGGCAGTTTCACGTGAGGGGTTGAGGATGTGGTGAGAGTGAATTGGGGCGGGTTTTGTGAAGCCTTGGGGGATGTTGGGATTTTGGTGGATGGAGTGAAAGTGATGTGAAGGTGTGTCGGTTGGTTGCTTGGAGTGCTTAGCAGAGGAGCAAACGTCGGTTGGGGTTGACTTTGGAAATGGTGTTGAGACTGCTGTTTGGACAGCGGCGTGAAGGCTTGTGAAGTCGCTGAGAGTTCTCGTTTGGTATTTGATGGCGATGAACGTGCCGACTGATGTGTGGTGAACTTGGAAGGAGAAGCTTGAGGAAGAACTGGAACGGGAAGACGCTGGATTTCAGGTGGGATTTGTGGGAGGTGTCCAAATGTCGGAAGGGGCGGAGGCTGGAAAAACGTCGTGACTGGAGGGCTGTCCATGAAGGAGAGGAACCTGGGCGATTTCGACGTGTCTTCGATGAGTGGGGGCGGAGGAGAAGGTTGGATCGGCAATTTGTTGAAAACATTGGTGAAAGGGTTCGGGAGGAGATGAGAGGAAGTCGGGGTGGTTGGCTCAGCGCTCTCTTTGGAATGCTGCGTGCCGTCGGAAGAGGAGAAGATGGTTGAGATGGTGTTGGCGTCGGAGCCGGAGTGCTTATTTTGGCGCAATTTTGACAAATTGTCGCTCCCCAGCTTTGAATTCCCAATTATCCGTTGCCCAGAAGTGTCCTTTGAGATGGAAGGTGGGATTGGGACAGGGGCAACACTGGATGAGGTCGAGCGGAGTCGATTTTTGCGTTTCTTGAGCGCATCCCCAACGTTTGGCGAGACTATGAAAGAATCACCCTCATCGGGGAGTTGAAACTGCTGCTCGGAGAACGATGAAGAGCGTCCATTTGTTCGGCTGGTCTGAGGAATGACATTGAAGTGAGTTTGGAACGGATTTTTCTGGCTTCGATCGAATGTCGACAAACCGTAAAAAGCAGGATTTGTTTGATCACCAAAATGGGCAAAGTTATCAGATGAATCAAGGATATTGGAATGTTCCGAGAATGATGACGATTGGATGGAAGGAGGAAGAAAATCTTTGAGGTCAAGTCCCGATTGAAATGAGAGAGAAGTGTTCGCTGATTCGATTCCTGAGAGAGCTATTGAGTCAGAAGCAAGAGTGTGTTCATCTGGGCGGAAGTCGTATGCATCAACGGACATGGTTCTTCTTGTAAAGTCTGAGATTGGATGTGTTGGAATTTCGACCTTATTCTGGCGAGTGTAAGGTTGAAGGCCGAGTGGGTAAGATTTATCAAAAGTCGATGAAGAGCGGTGACGTTGAAGTTTTGTGTCATTCGTTGTATTTGTTGAGATATGTTGAAATGGTGATTGCGAGGCCTGTTTAGGGAACTGTGGATCAGGTGTGTATGACGTAAAATCCAACGGTGTCATAGGAGATGTAAAGGGTGGATCAAAGGAAAGAGTTGATTGGCTAAGGTCTCCAGAACGAAATGATGAGGCCGGCTCGTTCGGAAACGAAGAATATGATGGTACTGAAGGTCTGATACCATCTAATTGCTCTGCCAGCGAAGGGGCATCAACAAGTGGGATGAGTGCTTCGGATTGGTGTGGAGATAAGCCAAGAGGATCGGTGAAAAACGAGTCTGTTTGGCGGAGGATTGAACTGCCTGAGTTAATGGTTGGGATCCTTGATAAAGAAGATGTGAGATCATCTGTCAGTGCAACATGGCTCCGATAGTCATATAAGGAGATGTCTTGTGACGTGAGGACCGAATGTGTTGATACTGGTTAGATTCAGAAAAATGAAAGCATACACAGGGTGTCTGGGAAGGTAGCAAAGGCCGAATGTGCCGTAGAGGACTAAGATAAATGATATGTAGATTGGTTATGAAGAATAGGATGGACAATTCAGTTGTGTAAGAGAAGGAAACGAGTTTTATTGAAAGGTCGTTCACAGGATGGGACGGTGCTGAAACAACTGACGTTACATCAGGAGCTTGGTGTGGATTCATTTACTGTATCTGAGAAGTGAATATCCAAGATCTTGACAAACCCTGAATCAACTCACATATTAAGGGTAAACTCATTTGAATCAAGGCTTTAACAGTAGGCGCGAACCACTGCATTTATTCAATTCATTAAGTGGATTCCCAATAGAACACAGGGGTTCTGAGATGAAACTGTTCAAGATTGGACTTGATGATCAAGATGTCTCTATTGAAAGAAAAGATGATCGACAGCTTTGCAAATTGAATCAATATTGAAGTGATTACAAAGGTGAATCTCATTGACACACGTAATATGATAGTGTTAGTTGTTTATCGGGAAATACTCTGAGGAGATAACGGAGAGATAAAAGAGATACCTTTGTTTGCTTTCCGATCTTTAAAGATCTTCTGACATCGTGTGAAGATGAGGACAACCGAGACAGCGAGGAGGATGCCGAGGACAGCGATGAGAATCAGATGCAGCATTTTGGGTCCGCCCTTGGTGGTTGTTCTTGGCGCAGGCGCATACCTGTCGACATCCTTCCGTCCACACACCTCAGTGAGGTATTTCTCTCTTTGTGAAATCGGGAAAGTGTCTCCTGAGAACTCCTTCTGAATTGAGTCGAGTGTGCATCCATCTCCATCAACGGGTGACTTCACACACCCACGTGGAGTGAATGGAACCCAAAGGTCTCCATTTCGAGCTGATTGCTCATCTGGCTGGTAATAGAACTTGACATAGGGGTTTTTGTAGTTAGGATATTCACCAGACGCGTGGAACTCAAAAATAACAACAGCTGCATAGTACGGATGAGATGGAATTGAGTAGTTCAGTGAACGGAGTGTGGCAAAGACAGTGGAATCATGCATGGAATAGAGGCGGTATTTCTTTTTGTTGAGTGCGATTTTCTCTTGTAAATTGGCAGTGACCATGCCATCTTGAGCAGGATTATCATAGAAAAGCTGGACGGAGATGAGAGAGCCAAGACGAAAGGATTAAATGTGATGAGAGATGAGTTGAACGAAACCTCGTAAAACAGAACGCCATCGGTAACCTTAAGCCATTCCTTGTTGTCGTTTGGATAATAAAACAGTTCCTCTAAGATTCCACATTTGATGGAAGGAAAAAACAGACGTGTGTGAAGAGCGTGAGACAGTTCTTGGAAGGACTCTTCTTGAGCTGGGTCAAGACCTCTAAAAGAGAATAAGGGAGAAAGCATTGCATAAAGCACAAAAGTGGTGAAACCCATATTGCTTTCTGCATTCCATTGCATTCTGGTATTTTTCGAGTGTATCATAGTTGACGTCAACATTCAACAGTTTTGAGGCTTTCTTCAATTGCTCATCATATTTTGACATTGCATCCAAATATTTCTGCGATACCTTGGTTTTTTCCCAAATATCGATTCCAGTTGGGCTGTCGACGAACAGAAGTTAAGTTGAGATGGTGGAGAAGAACAGACCAAATTTGGAATGATCTTGCGACAAAATCATCATGCTTCAGTTCTGTAAGAACAGGATAGTTGTATAAGTTATTTGGACCAGCGCCTTTCGGATAGAGTCCAGCGAGTTGAGATGAAGCTGACATAATTGTTCGATTGTAGTTCGATGCCCTAACATAAATATCTTTTGATGAATACTCTGTAGGGAAAAGACGGAGATCATCGACATAACGTTTTCTGAGGAACTCTCCGACGTCAACTTGCTGCTGCATGCCAAGTGGTGTCAGCTGTTCAGGTGTTGGAAGGTCCCATGTCTGAATTACCAAAAAACGATGATGTAATGGGAATATAAAAGTGAAACACACAGGAACAGTGGTTCTTGGACCTCTATCGCCTGCAAGGAGGAAATGGAAGATGAGTCGTGAAAAATCAGTGGGAGGGCCAAACCATGCCTACAGATCAGAGAAACGGAAATAAGATCTGCGAAGCTTGTCACAAAGATCCACAAGAATAGGAAAGGAATCATAGTTAAAATCCAAACCCATACAAAATCATGTTAGCACAAAAACGCGTCCAGAAGGAGCTTAAGGCCTTCACAACTTCTCCGCCTCCATTATGTGCACTCTGGCAGAAGGGTGAAAGAATTAATGAACTGGAAGCTGTGATTGAGGTTTCATTTTTCTGTTCTTCTATTGACGCTATCTTCTCTTACTAGGGTCCTGAACAAACACCTTATGAAGGTGGTTTTTTCTATCTCACGATTTCTTGTCCTGACAATTATCCATTCGCTCCTCCAGTTGTCCGATTCATCACACCAATCTTTCACCCAAACATCGACTCAAATGGAAGAATCTGCCTTGATATACTTGATCCTCCCCCAAAAGGTAGCTGGTCACCTAGTCAAAATCTTTCAACAATCCTGATCTCCTTGCGTGTCCTGCTCAGTGATGCAAATCCAACAGACCCTCTCGACATGGAAGCTGTCTGCACAAAATCTTTCTAATCTTTATAGGCCACTTTGTTTACTCAATCTCCAGCGGATTTTGTGAGAAGATCACGAGAAATGACACAGAAATTCGCTCTTCAACGGAAAACAACAGATCAAGTCTCATAGTCCTCCGATTAGGCCGGACTTGTTCATCAGGTAGGACAACAATACTTTCTAGTTGCATGATAATTTCTTCATTTCGATATGCGAGTGTTGAGTAAAAATTGGTATTTCTGAGAAGAAAGACACGATCAATGGGTGCTTTTTCAAATCCGAACCTGAATGGACATGCATCACAGTTCTCGGAGGTCTAAACTCACATCAGCATTGATGTTAGTGATGTGTCTCCACGCTATATTCATAATGTGCACCTTGACAGACCAATTTTGAGGTTGAAAATGTTCTTGTTTTCATTCTACGAAGGTCTTCTCCGACCCGCAAGAATCACGCATCCGACGACCTTTCTGCAGGATAAAGGTCTTTGGATGTTTGTATCTCTCATTCCTCTCAATAAGATGGAATCTGTTCACTTCCGGAATGGCATGCTCAACAAGATCTCCAATGGCATTCATCCCAACTACTTGGATCTTGGAATGATGGTGTGTTCCTCAAACTGCCTTATGATTGCAATTTTAAGGTTTCCTCACTTTTTTCACAGTAGATCCGAGATGAGGCAAACAGAATCTCATTCACATTCTCCATTCCAAGCAAAAATGATACAAGTCGTCTGAATCCGCTTCAATTGGTTGCGAGAGGCTGAAAACAATCAATTGGCACCCACAAAACTCTCCGTCGTCAACTTCTTCTTCGATGGATCCATTCTCATCCTCGATGGGGGGATGAACTGAACATACATCTAAATAGTTCCAAATGTTATTTAATCACTTCACCTCTTTGCTCGATTGGCTATTGTGTGAGAATAGCAAAAATGGATGAGGGAAGTGAACAAATACAATGAATGGTCTGATCGTTCTCAAACTCTTTGTTGAAGCCGTAAAGCGATTATCAATCAACTTTACAGTCAAATAAGGAGGTATCCTTGACATACCTACCCTTTGTCCGACTTGATGAACAAGTCCGGCTTGGTCGGGGAACTATCACTTCACAGCCAAACATCAATCAATCCCGAATCAAATCTTCATCCTGATGCAAGCACGTTTCCTCCGTTGCCAGTCAAAACGAAACGCGATGAATCAACGCGTACATCAACCGAACAAACCGTCACCGCAAAATCGATCGATTCTGCACCAGTTTGAATATAACAACTAATGCAGTTCGTTGTTGAAAGAAAATATTGTCTGTATGATCGGTTCTCGATCATTTATGGGTGAAATCTTTTTCAGGGAGAAAAGAACAGAGGTTTTGTCACAAGCAGATAAAAACCTCGTCTCACTTCACACCATCTAATATCTCTTCTAACTGAAAGAAAATGGTGAATATTATCGTATTTCGTGAATTTTATTCATCGAAAAACAATGATTCGGAGAAATTTATTAATCCGACTGATTGTCTGACATCCCATTATCGATTTCATCATCAATGATTCTCATCATCCCAGTTCTCATCCAGCAGCTCTATTCAACTACTGTGACGAATCTTAATACCGTTCTTGAAAGCTCACCGTTCCATTCACCGTCAATTATTCTCAGTGAACCTCTATATGAGGGTGAATCCATTGATCTTTCTAAAGCTCCGCATACCTTCACATCCACAAAAGATTCGGTTATTCTACAGCCTGTGAAGGATTCTGACTGCCTGTTTGAGGCAAAAGCACATAGTCATAGCTTCAACTCTCTCCAATTATCACTAAATCATGCCAAACACTTTATGCGAATCGAAAAGAGTGCCCGTGCGCATTTTCAACACTGCAAGATACAAAAACAGAATATAAACTCCTCTTTCATCTGTTTTACTGGAAAGGAAGTCTCTTTTTTCTCTCTGTCCATGCAGAAAGTCGTCCTTGGTGAATCGCTCATTTTCACACCTAATCCAGAAGACAGTAAAGGCATAATCAAAATAACGTCAAGTACGTTTAATGATATCTCCCTTTCGACGCTTACTCCTCTTCTTTGCAAACCCAGCTTCAACACCATCACCATCTTATCATCCACCTTCTCGTCTATCCATCAACCTGCTCTTGGAAAGTTCGAACTCCCTCCCGTCCCATCGACCAACTACATCAATCAATGCAAGTTTTCTTTCAACAAATTCAACGATGTTGACTTCCCATTGGATTTCGGGATTGTTCCAGCACTCACCGCGAAATCAAGTTCGATCGACCACTGCACCTTTGCTTCCTGCGTGGAGGATGATCCCATTTCAGCAATTCCCAAGACTTCGGGTCCAATCAACATCAAACTCGAATCGTGCACATTCGACAAGTGTTCCAGTCACGTCCAGAATCGAGGTGGTGCTCTCACCCTTTCAGACCCAACCGCGTCTTATACTCTTCTTCGCTGTTCGTTTGTGTCGTGTGTTGGTCAGCATGGAGCTGGAGCAGTCCAAATCAGAGCTGCGAAGAAGACAAACATCCAGCACAGCTCATTCGAGAAGTGCTCTTCAACCTCAGCCAACGCATCTGGTGGTATTGTTGTGAACAAAATCTCTGGCTCCTTCACCTTGTCCCATTCCAAGTTTATTCGATGTGAATCAGTTGGACATTCTGGTGCTCTCGTCTTCCAGCCGTCCCAACTCGAAACCTCGGCCCAAAAACAGACTCATAGTTTTGTGGTTTTTGTCGACCACATCAAATTCAGAGACAACCACGGGTCGCTCTCGTCGGATGTCTTTGTTGACGAAGCATTTGCCGCTCTCGTCCTCCCAAAGCACTTCAAGGACTGCCAGTGGACGAGAAGCAAAGACATTCCGTTTGCTGTCGGCACCCCCAACGGCGCTGTTGAACAGCAAGTCAAAGAGTCATCACTGACTCATGATTTCATGGACAGGATGAAAGGTCTGAGAGAACTGTCCAACCCACTCCAATACATGGACTTCTCGCACATCCACGTCAAGACCAAGTCAACACAAGGACCCGAACATGAGACCCACGAGCAGACTAGCACTGACCAGACGAAGTTTGAGAAACGAGTGGCTCATCGAGCGGAGGAGTTTGCAGAAAACGTACTCGACACCATTCTCGAGCACAATGAACGCCACACCCATCGGAAATGGCTGATACTTGTGTGGATCATCATCGCAGCATTGTCAATCCGACGCTGCTGTCATCACGGGTGTCCTCCCTGCCTTGCTCCCTTCGTGTGCTGCTGCTGCTCGCTCGATGGGAAGTGCTGCTGCTGTGACAACGCGTGCGTCCGGACCGATTGTGACGATTGCTGTCCATGCTGCTGCATGCGAACTCCGGAAGAGCTTGAGGAAGCTCGCCGCGTCGAGCCAAACCCACCGCCTCCCGTGCGGCCCAAAAAGAAATCCCGTCCCGCCTCAACCCATCATCCCGTGACAGTCACTCGCACATCGATGGAACGGGAAGAACCCAACGCCCCCACTCCATCTCACACATCCACCACGACCCGCTCTCCTCGTGCCTCTCAAACATCACGTTCTCCCGGTACTCAAACACGGCTGGCACCGTATCCGAACGTGCCCACAATCAACGCTCTGTCGACCGCTTCATACAACCCTCCCCAGACGCTCCCTTCCACTCCTGCTCAAGTTGAACGAGAGGACGAGGACACACACTTACGATCAGGCATGTACTATCCTCAGATCGTTTCTACCGTTCCATCCGACGAGCACAGAAATGATTCTGGGGAAAAAGAAGTCCCCACGGTCCGTTCCTCGCACGTTCTGGAGTGAATACTCCTTTTCGGTGAAGTCTTACTTGTTTGCGTCCATTTTTTTAATTCTCCAACCATTGTTACACTTGCATATGTTCGTTTTTTGGTTCAAAAGCACCTGAGAGTGGTCCAGAATCTAACAACGACCGAAAAGTTTGGGAGCGATCGTATACACTTCATTCCAAAGCTGATATGGGGTGCGGAAGTTCAACGAAAGCTGTTGACAACTCAAATAATAACGCTATTCGCGTTGAGTCAGTAACGTTTTACCGGTATCCGGCCACTTTTGTCATCAATCTCTCAACACAACGTTTCTTCCAAAATCAGTTCTGATGAAAATGGAGATCCATCACAACCAGTGGATGGAGTATTCTTCACAACGGGTATATCCTATTCCTCGATTTATTGACGTAATCATTCAGATCCAATCATCCATGCACGATGCGTTCTTTCAACTGTCCTGGTATGTCGGTTCTTCAACTTGAATTTAAATCATATTTCGCTATTATACAGGCTGGGTCGTATGGCCGAGTAGTGTGGGTCTGCAAGTATGCCTCTTCTCTTCACACCGTAACTGACATTTCTCTCCATTCCTCCAACAACTTGTAGCGATTCACATGGTGTTGGTATATACATATTTATTCATTCCTCATTCCTTTTCTTCAATGCCCTGGTGTAATAACTCGTCTTTACAGCTGTATCGATTCTCTTGTTTTCATCATTTTTCTCATCACAGCCTCCAAACTACGAGATTGTGTCATGTAACCTCTCCACACTTTTGATGAACGTCATTGACACTCATGCCGAACTCCCGCGGTTTTTACTTCATTTTTTCTCTTCATCGCCAACATCGACCTTCTTCCTCCTCGCAATCCAACTTATATCCTTGTTCTATAGGCCATGGCCTGTTGGTGAATATGAACTCAAGATTTATATCAATGACAATTTATTATACCAAGCCCCATTCAAGATTGTTGAGGTCACCGACACAGTCAACCCTGATTAAATACCTAATGTCTTTCTTTTCTGGAACTCGTCTCACCTCTCATACCCGGGTCCAATTACTTTTTGTTGCTTTGCATATCAGATTATTCTTTCGATGAAGTTTCTGTTTCCACTCACTCAGCGAACAATGAACTGCGCATATGATGTGGTCGTCACAATTTTGGATGACCATTGATGGTAGTATCATTGTATGTTGAATCACGCATGATTGATCTCCTGAAGTAGATCAAACCCTGTGATTATTTTGATGTGTAAATACCCGGGAGCCTCTTGATCTCATGGAAGGTGTGAAAACGAGTGATATTACCTGTTTCAGTACTTTTCTGAATCTAATTCTCTTCTATTGTCCACTTCGACACCTTATTGTTCTCTCTTTTCCCTTCCAGCTTCAGAGCTGATTGAATACGACATCCTCCGTCTCGTTGGAGGAGGCAAAAAGCACAAGAAGAAGGTTTACACCAAACCAAAGAAGAACAAGCATAAGAAGAAGAAGGTAAAGCTTGCAGTTCTGAAATACTACAACATCCGTGACGACGGAACAGTTGTGCACGCTCGCCACGAATGCCGCAACCCTGCATGCGGTGCTGGTGTCTTCATGGCCAAGCACAAGGATCGCTTGTACTGCGGTAAATGTGGAGCCACTTACATCAACAAACAAGAATAAGCCTCTTTTTTCTTGGTTGAATGAAAGTGTTCCTCATTGCTTCCATTTTGAAGAATGTTTTTTCATAATTATTGTTATTGGCAGAGATTTCTGACGTGTAAACCATAATATCAAGTTATTTTCAAGTATCCTCTCTTGGAAAGAAACTGACGACAATATCATTTCGCCAGTGGGTGAGATCGTACTCAATGGTGTCGAAAGGGTTAGCCTGTCTGTCTCTTTCTTCTTTTTTCTTCATATCTTGTTGTCTCAATCTTCTTTTGATGTCTTTCTCGTTTACCTCAGGTTCTGCGTGTTGTTCTGGTTTCTCATTGCTCTGCGCGTTTGCGCTTGCAATGCAAGGACTAGGTCACTTTTTTGAACTACCTGTTGGAGAACCAATCACACACAAAGAATTTCGGAATTTAGCTATCTACAGCTGGATCGCAGCTGGCATCTGGATTGTTATTGGTGCTATCTGTGGGATCCTGGCTCTACGGCTTCGGAAAAAGGCAAAAAAGGCTGAAGAATCTCTGAATGTGCGGAAGGAGTAGGAATCTACCTATCTTTTGACACTCTTCACGTTCTCCTGTGAACATCCTTTTTTCACGCGTATTCAATCGAATACAGCCTAGAATCCGGAATCCTCACTTCATCATATTCATTTTTAGACTTTGCACGATCAGATCCTTTCCAGATAACACTTAGTTCGGATATTACAGTCACCATTCCAATGTCACGGTTTCTTTGTCGAGGAATGAGATGAACGAAAATTAAGAATGAATACGACAGAAACTACATAATAACTGGAAAATAGCAGTGTAAAGATGATCAGTGCCGGAATGAAGATTGTGGAAGTGTTTTTGTGGGTGAAGATCTTTGTTGGATGGAATGGGAAGAGCGATTATGACGGTTGGGAGAAGAAGGCTGGCGTGAAGGTGATGGATATGACGGTCCCATTGCAGAATTTCGAGGCGGATTCTGCTTTTTAGGTGGAGAATTCTGGTCTTGATGGGGATTTTGAAGTGGTTGGCTGTATCTTTGTTTTGGTGGAGAAGAAGAAACAGATGGGTTGAAAGAATGAGATCGATCAATTCTAAGGTTGAGTTTAAGAGGTGGATTCTGTGGCCGGACAACCTTGAAATGGCACAACATTTCTGCATCGACTTCGAGGAGTGCCGCCGCATTGTCGAATTGTCCACAATAGTTAGGTGCCGAAAAGAGCGTTAGTAGAGTTTGGTTGTTGAAAAATTCATAACCGTTTGGCACCACTTGATGTGCCCTGACAACCACATCAAAATCGAACCTTTGGATGAAATCGTCGATTGCTCGTGCACCATAAACATACGAAATCCCTCGTTCATTTGGACCCCACTCTGGAACATTTGGAGAAGGGTCAGCCCACAGTAGGTCACACAAGAGACCCTCCTCAGGAATATCACATGGACGAATCAGACGATCGATTTGTTCCATGTCATGAAGAGATGGAGATAGACCTCCATGAATACAAAACATCTTTTCACCCACAATCTAAAGAGAACGAGAGGATGATGGAGAAGCGAGTAGGCACACAGCAGCGACTGGAAGACAGTTGAAAAGATCAATGAATAATTTCCAAAGATGATCAGAGTACCGCTGAATGCCTGAAAAATGTGCTTAAGGTTATAATACGATAGAATACATTCATCATAGAAGCCGAATAGGTGATTTATGCTGGCACATTCATGGTTGCCTCGTAGAAGGAAAATTTGGGTAGGATACATGACTTTAAACGCAAGAAGGAGAGTAATGCACTCTAGAGAAAACGGGCCCCGATCTACATAATCTGAAATATGTGGAATGGACGTTGAGTTAAAAATCTGAAGAAAATGTGCAAACCTCCTAAAAAGAGGTAGTTCTTATTTGGTGGGTATCCACCAGATTCAAAGAGTCGTAAGAGATCGTAGTATTGGCCATGTAGGTCTCCACAGATGTTAATGGGTCCTTGAAGACGAAGGAGCATTGGTTGATCCATGATGATTGTTCGTGCGTCACGAATGAGAGCTACAACCAAAAGAAATAAAACAGCAGGAGATGATTATTCAATGAACACAATGGGCAAGCCTTTCATGTTTTTCTCTGGAATATTCACATGGACCCCAACAGAGTTGGTTCTGACAGAGATGAGTTCCTTGGCGATCAATGCAGCATCTGAATTCCTTGGACAGTCATCGAAATAGCGACTTGGAATAGATGTAATATCGGTTGGTGGAATGCTGATTTCCATCAAAGAATGACGAGAAAGATATCAAAATTTAAAAACAGAACTGACTTGTGGGTGATCTTTTCATTTTCGTTGCCAATCGGGACAATTGAAGGAAGATCTCCTTCTAAAACTCTATCTTCCCCGAAAGAGCGAGTTATTCATTTGATTGTGGACAAACTTGATTCCAATTCCCATAACGAGTACTTTGTGCCCCGAGAGGATAATTTCTGATCGATCTCACAGAATGGTATGAGTTGTTCATTGCTTTTCAAACATCTTATCCTCTTCCACTGTACTCATCTGTTCATATCCATCCACCTTTTCTATCGTCTCGTAGCCACCCAAAGCAGCAGGAGGAAAGAGCAAACAGGGACAGGTCAAAAAGGCCATGCAGAAAGCCGGTGCCAGCAAGGCCAAGAAGGTTTCGATTAAGCTTCTTCTATATCATTCATTCTCCATTCATTATCCCTCAATCAAATCTTCCACTCCAAAATCAATCGATCCAATTTCTCAAAACCCTTCTCCAACTGAAATCAATCCTCTTTTCTCGTCATGCAGAAGTGGTCTCAAGAATCCGCAAAAACATCCAAGCAAGCAGCAGCTGTCCTTCTGGATGCTCAGGGTCTGGAGAAACTCAAGACTTCCATCCCATCAATGAAAAACATCACTACCGCTTCTGTTGCTGATCGCCTTGGCTGCAATTTGTCACTTGCCAAACGTGTCATTCGTAAACTTCATGCTGAGGGTAAAATCAGAGAAGTCCATAAAAACGGAAACTTCCTTCTTTACACCCGAATTGGCGGTAAGGAGGCCGATGCCGCTGCTGCTGTGGAAGAGGCCAAGACAGTTAAGGCTCAGAAGGGCAAGAAGGGAAAGTAAGCGGAGGCTTCAGCGTGATTCCTCACTTTTGCTGGATCTTTCTACTGGAATTGCACTTCAGTGATTGTGTGGCATTGATAATCTTGTCATCTTTGTCAGTACTCGAATACGTGTAATTTTCACTCGGCATTCTTCTGTTTATTCTTCTCTGATTACACTTATTTATGTTATGGTTCAAACAGAACCCAAAGCAAGAAAGAGGTCAACATGCAAATCCATGAACCGTCAAGTGAGTTGACATTCCTGAGTTTCAATCAAACCAACAAGTTTGTTCCATTTCTAAGCTTCATCGACTTCTGCTGATCTCCAGTTGCCTCGTAGCTGGAACAAAGCATGGATACTCGCTATGGAGGACAAATCCATTTGAGCATTGTGCATCAGGATGTATAGTTCCTCTCCAACATCTTTTTCACTTTCTCTCCATCAGTCAATGATCACAAAATTTTCATTGTCGAGATGTTTTATTCGACTTCACTGATCGCAATTGTTTGCGATTCTGTTGATCGTGACCACGACCGCAAGATTCTATATCTATTCAACACAAAGATTGAACAAGTCATTTGTCTCCTCCGGTTTTCAGAAGATATCCAGGCTGTCAGATTCAACCAACAATAGTATTCAATTCTCTTTCCACCAGCCCATCGTGTTCGCCTGGTTTTTCTCTCTCAGTCTAATTGTTATGCTCAAAACGAACATCGTCATTTACACACTTGAAAAGATCGAAGCAGTGTGTACATTGGATATCTATTTCAGTATGCAAATTTACAATATTCACGTCTCACACAGATCGCCGAGGTGGAATTCCGACAGATGTACCAGCAAATCAAACCGGACGAATCGCACTTTGCCCACAACGCACTCTGTTGGCATATCCCTGCGACACAACAACCGGCAATATCTATCTTGTCACATTGCGTGATGTGAAGTCGACGGAGGTTGTGGAGGGCGGTGACAACTATGGGAGCTACAAAATCATCGAAGCTCACGACCATCCCGTCGCTGCCCTTGCCTTCACAAACGATGGGTCTTGGCTAGCTACAGCATCTACACGTGGTACCACCATTCGAATTTGGGATACCCATTCGCGCCAACAAATCATGGAGTTAAAACGGAGCAAAATCGGAAAAACTGCTGCTGTTCATTCGCTCAGCTTCTCTGAAGATGGCAGCATGCTTGTTGTAAGTTCAACATCCAAAACAATCCACATCTTTGCAGTCATGGGAGAGCGAAAGAGCGAGAAATCCATCGCATGTATCTACCTTGACGATGAGGGTATCACAGAAACATACCATATTTCTGCTTTCAACGCTGACAGTAATGTCATTCAAGTGGCTTTTGCAGATGGAAACTACTTACATTACCGTCTTCCACCCCCTGGAGCGTCAAGTCGGAAATGTGAGAGATGTCTCGAACATTCACTCCTTGATCGAAGGTAGTTTCTCTTTTTGTTGATTTTAATTTGATTTTTTGTCATCATTGTCGCCCTGGTACCATTTCACACATTTCTCTGTCAAAACTGGAAGATTACAGTTTTCTTCACAAACGTGGTTTCTTTTGATTACATCTTTCAAAACGTTGGACCGTGTATCAGTAAGTGTGTATCTCTCACCATGGGTCAGGGCTGGACCCACCTATCCTGATCGAAAAATATGGTCACTTCGATCGAAATCATCCAAACCTCGTTCGTCTTTTGTTTTCTTGACATTTCCGCTTCCTCCATCTCTTCATTCAATGTGATCTTCCCTCTCTTAGATGGCTGGACGTGAAGGTGGAAAGAAAAAGCCGTTAAAGCAAGCGAAAAAAGCCAAAGCTGAGTTGGACGAAGATGATATTGCATTCAAACAAAGGCAAAGAGAGGAGCAAAAAGGTACCCATTTATTCAATTTTTCTTTTCTTGCATCCTCTGTCATTCACTGAATAGCTCTCAAGGAGCTACAAGATAAAGCATCGAAAAAAGGTTTGTATCTATGTGTTCTGAATAGTATTCACTTGCTAATATCAAACTAGGCCCACTCGCTGTCAAAGGACACAAAAAAAGCTAAATAATCATTCTGTCGTTCACTTGATAAGACATAATTACCTCATTTCGGTCTCAGCATGCTTTAAACGATTGTCTATTGAAGGACATGACCATATATTTTGATCTTCATCCTTTTTCAATTCGAGAACTTCACATTATCTGAAATCTTCACTAAATCTCGCTCATCGTGGTTCGATCCAAACAAAGCAAGCCGTTTCGTGTGCATTACACCGAAATATCCGAATAATGGATGATGGCACCATGCAGTCAGACATGATTGAATATCTTCGTTCGTTGGATAAAGCATCAACAACGCTAGTAGATTTTCAGAATCTTGGTCTCGCATCAATAGATTTTCTTCTCCCTGAACTAATATCATTTCCATTTTTGCGTACACTTGATTTATCTGGGAACTTACTTGAGAAATTGCCCTGCTTGAAAGAGATTTCCACTCTTGACACAATCATCCTACGAGGCAACCCAATTGTATCAAAACCACTCGAACACACGTTCACCACAGATATTTTGCATCCATTGACACGAGTAGTTTATGATCATCATCGTATCTCTCCCTCTTTGTGAAATTTCAATTCATCTTCAAAGATTCCTATCTCGTTCAGAACAACCATTCAGGGTCTTCCTTGAGCAAAGACGATTTTGAGGGTTCCATTTATTCTTCTTTGGCAAGATACCTCTTTGTTTGTCTTTTCAGAACAAACGAGATGCTTCGGAATCCTCAAACAAGCTGTACAAACTTCTCCCCTCCTAGCAAAGGATCACTCTATAGATGATCAGAAAATGACTGATTCTTTTGTCCGTATTCTTGAGAAATTTGAGCTTCTCAAAACTGGTCTCCACCAACATCTTTCTCACTCGTCAATATCCTTAGGCACTTCTTGGAGCTCTCTTACGCAAAGTTTATTTGTTCTTCTCTCCAAAACTGAAATGACTCATGTCTCTTTTGCTGGTATCTCTTTTTTTCACTCATCTTTTCTCAGCTCTCTCGTCAATCCTCCACTCAATATTTGATGAAAACAAAGCACTTAGTTCTTTAGCAGATGCATTCGATATCATGTTTGCTCTATTACAGCGCATTCATGGACAAACACTTGACTTATGTACCTCACTTTTTGCGGCGTCTCCTCCACCACAACAGTCGGACATCTCGTGTCAAAAGCTCATTCAACCCGAACAAAACTATCAATCTTCCACACTAACAACGATGTTGCAAGATAAAGATTCAGACAGTGAAGGGGAGCCAATCCCAACCCAACTCACACAGAAAACTGCCTCCCCGCGCCCACGTGCCCCAAAATCAAGCCCTGGTCGTGATAGTCCGTCTACCCATGAACACTCCCAACAATTTAACCTACTTATGAGTCCAGGAGCATCGTCGGCAGGAAACAAGCATTCATCGTCGTTAAAAGAATTATCATCTCCGCAAATTTCCAGAAAGTCGTCGACATCTCCCTTTGTTGATAAAATCACACCATCTTTGCATTCAGAGGAGCAGATTCAAACCACCCACAAATCACTCCAAGCTCATCGACTAATCGCAAATCAACAGGAGCAAGGAATGACGAAAATATCCCTGAATCCAATCCAATTTGAGACATTGGTTCAAGAAATAGTATTTTTTAAGAGAGTTTGCCATTCTATCTGTGATTGTCTGCAGCGTCACGACAAGAAATGTCAGCAGTTATCTCAGCCGATCGTCTCTCTCTCAGCTTATCTTCCCATTTATCTCAACCGCAAGTTTGGGCTGAAGAGCCTTGTTCGGGACTACATGGGAGCTCTCAATTTTCATGGGAAAGGAATTCAGGCAGTTCAGCTGTATTTACGGACACTGGAAACTACCATTGGGCTACCTGTGAGTGAGACTGTAGATTTGGAAGGGGAAGATGAGATTAAGAGTCACACAGTTGCGGTATTTGTGAGTGCTTTGAACGGGCTCATTGATGATGACTTCTTTGGAGTAGCAACGCAACTTACCGTGACGGTGTTCCTTCTTCTTCGCAACTTCATATCGGACAACGTGGCTGCAAAGCTTGGTGAAACGACACGAACAAAATTGGCTCGAGAAACCATCCCATCTCCAGCATTGGAGACAAACATCGAAACAACACTGAAAAACAAAATCGGCGAACGAAGGTATGATGAAATCACGACTTGGATGTCATGGGAAACTGACAACAAGCGAATCGTTAAACCAAGAGAAGGGAGCATATACGGAATTGGAGATCTGACAGGAAAGGGGCCCCCACAGATGCCTGAGCTTGAAAAGGGTCACCTTACTCGTCAGGAATGGATATATGTTGTGAATGGACTGTATGAAGGATCTTGGGAGCGACAAACTCTCATTGATATCGTCAACTCAGAAATCAATTCCGCAAACAGCAAACAACATCATTATCTTCAATCTCTAAAGTCTCAATCAAAGCCTCCTCCAACAACTATTTCACAAACCTTGATCGAGTCTCTGAAACACAAAGCACAATTATCTCCAGTTAAGCTTCCATCACCTCGTGCTGTATCTCCACAAACTTCACCAGTTCGAACGTTGGAGATTTCTCCTGATTCTATTCCATTTTCATTCTTCTTGAAATGCGTGCTGAATTTTCAATTGTTTCAGCAAATATCTCTTCTTCAGCCGTTCAGATCGATATTTACCAATGTCCTTGCTGCCCTTCATTCGAATTATTCTCGACAATCTCAAAACATACCAGCATATGCCCTTAACGAAGATGAATTTATCCTCCTCACCAACGAGGTTCTTTCTGAACTCATGAAGAAGAAAAACCAGCAAACATCAGAAACACAAAGAATAGATGAGATTCCTGATGAGGTTGTTATAAATATTGCTCAAACAAAACTCGCATTAATCCCAGAATCGTGTCGCACAGCTATCACTTTCACGCAATGCGTAAATGTATTCACGAATGAAATCATGGAACTAGCGTCATTCTACGAATCGATTTAACCCGTTTCACCTTCCTCTTTCTTCTGAATCTTCACAGAACGCGAAGTGTGCTTGCGAGTTGTTAATGAGGTGATGGATCTGAAAAATAATGCCGAAAATTAGTCAACATGAAAATGAAGATTGCAATTATTGCATGTGTAATGGTTAGGTTCACCCCAAACCCCTGAGAGTGGGAAGAAACAAGTGGGACAAATTCCACTTTGAACAGTGTCAGTGGGGTATGCATCAACTTTTTTATACTGCTTGAGTCTTGGGATCATCTCTGGAATGCGCTTGTTGAGCATTGTCTCATGGATTGTTTCTGTACATCGCTCTCTGTCGTTTTCGCCCTTGCAGCCACATTGAACTGTCGTCTTTTGATGAAGGATCGATTCATCAGCTCTTCTTCGAAGGCAAGTTAGGCATAGAGTATGTGCTTTCGAACATTGGATCGAATCTGATAATTTGACCTCTCTTGCACATTCTGTGCAAGTAAATCGTTCATTTTGTGCCAACTGAATTACATCAACTGGGTCGTCATTGCCTGCAGGGTCTTCGAGAGAAGTTGGAAGCGGAGGGAGACGAGAAGACGGTTGGTGGAGGGTGTGGAAAGCATCGCAATATTCATCAAAGGAATCGTTGTCTAAAATGACATTGTCTTTATCAAAATGAGGATCTTGTCCAATTAAATTGTCGTTCCCAGCTTGTCTGTTCGCAGGGTTGAATGGTTGTCCTTCGAACGTTGGTGGGTTGGCGTCGAGATCGAGATTTTCGTTGACATATAATCCAGTGGGGATATAAAGGCGACAGTGCTTCTTGAAAGCGTTTGTAAGAAGTGGGATTGGAAGACTTGGAAAATCGTTTGAGAGTTGTTTCATCGAAAGTTGGGTGTACTTCGTATTCGCAGGGTGGGAGGCATGATATGCAGTAAATGTTGAAGAGACCACACCGTCCCTAGAAGATACATAGTCACTGGCAACTTTCGAAAGGAAATCTTGCGAATCAAAGAAGAGATCTCCTGAACCAAGGGTTCGATATTTTTCGACAAGCTGAGTCAGATATTGTTTTGGATACTTAGGATCTGTGAACGCTTGTTCAAGTCTTCGAACAACCTCTTGCGTTGCTGTTGTATCAGCTTTAAAATCAGCCATGATAAATGATCAGACTCACAACAAAATAGACATGTCTTCTTTTTTTGTTAGATTGCTGCTAAATGGGGAAATAACAAATATTTTCTCGGGAAAAACACGAGGTACTGAAAATGTTGGGCTGTAGACACAGAATACACAACATATTCGAGACAGGATGCATTTTTCTGACAATCCAACATTTTGTCCCCCATTATTTTGTCCAATTACATTTGAAATGAACAAAATACTTGAACATAAAGAAACAAGAATCAGGAAAAATATGAAATGAGTAAGGAAAATTGAGATTATCGAATGAGACAAAATCTCTAAATCCTCCGATTAGGAGATTGGGATGGACCAGCTCCACGAATCCGGCCTCGGACCGGACCAAATTGACCACGGTAAGCCCCATTTTTCGCATCAAAATTGAAGATCGAAATCAAAAACCTGAGTCATCGAGTAAGTAACCACAAGCCATGTTCGAGTCATTTTGACACATTGTGAGAGCTTGTTCAACTTCTTTCCGTGTTTTCCCAGTAATATCCATCAGATTCTGAACTTCTTCACTGATTTCATCAACTGATACGCTTGGGATTGGAAGAGGGAGAAGTGGTTCAGATTGTTTGTCATCGACCTGTAATGGTTTTGGATCATCGTCTTTTGTGAGTATGGTGAGAATTGGTTCGCTTTTCTTCGAAGAAATGTGTGCCCCCTGTTGTTCGATTGTTGCAGATAAGGCAGTAGTTCCATCATCAATCCCGAAGAGAACTGCACCAAATCCTTCAGGGTTGTTCAGGAATTCAGTGGCCAACGGATTCCTCGTCTCGGCTAGTTCTCGCATCCATGCATGAAAAGGGTACTGCCCGTTTGTAAGTCGTCGTTGTTGTGCAATCCCTTCATTTGTCGAGAGCCATTCCTGAAGATGATTAAGGGACGTATCCTGAGAGAAGTGGATTGGGAGCTCCTGGCGAGCAAATGGGGGGTGATGATATTGTGTTTGAATCGCATGTCCCTGAACAGCAAGAGGTTGGGTTTGTTGGTAAATAGAGTGGTCAGGGTTCAGCAAAATTTCGGTTGCATTTTCCGTGTCAAATCCTGCGGCAATGAATGCCTGAAATGTCAGAGTTTCGTCATAGCCCATTTCCAACAAAGGTGTAAGTTCTTTTGGTTTGACCATCTTGAGGTACATCCAACAGATAATTTCTGCGACATCAGATTGGCCTTTTCGGAATTATGAAAAGAAAAACCACACATCCGCTCAGGGCTCCTCGTAACACATTGATGACTTGTGGAAGTGGAGAAATGAGTCTTGAGAAGATGTTTTCGATAGATTGGCAGAATGATGGATTCTCTGAAAGAATAGGCGGAATGGTTTGAGATAAGGTCTGGATTTCATGAACAGTATCAGGCATGGTAAGCACCATAGCCTGCTGGAGGAGCAAATCGAGAATAATCTTGAAGGAGATTAATTCTCCTGTGAGATAGTCACTACAACTTCTTTGGTTTTCAACAAGTGGTCCAAAATCTGCCAGTTCAGCAACATTCTTTGTCACAAACCAGTGAGTAATTGCGTCAGGGACTTGGATTACCATATTTTAAAAAACAGATGAAGGGCCTGATCATTCTCTTTGATTTGAATCAGGGAAACTTCTTTGTTTTGCCGAAAATCAATAGAGATATTCCCCGTCGTTCACGCCGGGGAAAATAAGAGGATATGGTAGAGAAATGAATTGAATCAGTCTTTGTTGGAGAGCGCTGAACAATACCACTCTCTGTCGACGAGTGAGATACATATTACTAAACCGCAAGGTCTTCGAGGGTTAAGTGAAGAGATTAAGGGAGGAAAGACACGATTGAGATGCGTTGTGACATGTTTCGAAAAATGCCCCATACTTCCATTATTTTCGATGTCCAAAGTCACACTTCCTAAACCAGCCGAGATTGTCCAAATCATCCATGATTCGTTTACAGATGAATCCGTTGCATTTGTTGATAATGTTGTAGTTGTATCAGAAGCATGTAAAAAGGGTGGGCATCCTCATCATTTTCATCTCATCTTTTTTTTGAATGTTAGAGAACTACTGTAATGAAATTCTCAGCAAGAATTGTCTACCGATTATTGTTGATTGTTTAACTTTTAACGAAGTCGAATCTATCATCTGTGTTCTCGGAATTCTCATCAACCTAACAAAGACCAGTTTCCATTCTCACCGATCTTATTGTTCTTATCTTCAGAAAAATCGGCTGTTCCATATGATAAGACTGCAATTATCGACCATCTTATTGCAATTTTTGATGCACAAGAGTCACCAGATGAATATCCTGAAGGGGACTATGCTGAAACATATTCATTTGCCAAAAAACTAATCACTTTCCTTCTAAAGCAAAAATGCTACAAAGGAACGCTCCCTAGAGAGGAGGAATTCTTAAATTCGCTTTCACGTTTATTCACAGACAACATCACAAAAATCAATCTTGATGTCTTCCATGGCCTCAAGGATACAAAGAAATGGGACAAAATTCCCATTGACCCAACAACCAAAAAACTGTACGAGAAAGCTAAAGATAAGGACTACCAATATGGCCCTGAGGAACCTTTCGCACCCAATCAGCCAATCTTCACCAATCACTTCTTAAATGAGAAACTTCCTTCTCTCAGAATCTTATTGGCTGAGAAAGATAATCCACAACCACCTGCTGAGAATCAACTTGATGGCTTGAGTATTGCAGGGCCGTCTCAAGTAGAAAATGACCCAAGTGAACCTGAAAATGAGCCATCCGACCCTGAGGAAGACAAAGAACCAAAACCAGCCCCGAAGAAAGCATCGAAAGAAACCAAAGAGAAGGATAAGCCTCGAAAAGGAAAAGACAAATCGCCGAGTGAGGAACCTGAACCTGTCCAGGAAAAAAAGAAGGACACATCGAAACAAAAGGAGAAAACCGAACCATCATCGAAAACAGATAAGAAGACCAAAGGGACATCGAAACACAAAGTGGAAGAAGAAGAAACTCCTGCGAAACAAGACAAAAAGAAGGAGAAAAGTAAACACAAACCAAAACCACCTCCTCCCCCTCCAGAATCCGAATCAAGCGAGGATTCCGCCAGCGATGATGATGAAGAAACCTCTTCTGATGAAGATTTGGAACCAAAGGACGAAATCGATGAAACACTCCTCGTCCTTCAAAGGACAGCAACAACCATCCACCAACTCGCTAAATTTCAGATGGTTGGAGGGATGAAGCCAAGCGAACGAGACGAAATGCGATTTTCGGAAAGAATGTTGCAGCCTAACGACGATCTACCTCGATCAAAGAAATCAAAATCAAGAAACAACCAAAGTTTTGTGTTGACAAGCAATTCCGTTCGGAGCATGACTCGGCAACAGAAGCAACTTTTGGGGACACTGGTTGGGGCTAATCCAGAAGCCGCCATCAAAAAGAAAGAAGGCAAAGATCCGTCCGAATCAGTGTACTTGCGATTCCTGCCGCTCTCTCTCTCCATCCTCTCGTCTGCGTGCATCATCAAGCAGCACCTTCGAGAGAGTTACGCGGCGTCTCCACTGTCCTCCTCTCAACGAGGAATGGTCGACGAATATCACGCCCGTCAAGAGCTCCTTGAGAAGGACAAGGAGATTGCAGAGCTCCGAAGCCAGCTCAGCTCCGTCCTCCAAGACGGGGGAGTCGTGGACGATACGTACTTCCTCAAAAGCCAGCGAGACAAGCTCCAACGCGAACTGGAGCAGTCACATCAACGACTCGCGAATGTCGAACAAACTGAGCGTCGACTGAACGAACAGAAGGACAAGTTGGAGGCTGAGAAGAGGAGCCTTGAGATGGACAATGATAGACTTCGCGACAACGTCTCCCAACTCACTTCACGGATTCGTGAAGCAGAGTCCAATCTTCGAGACGAGGAGAGAAAGAGGGAAGAAGCAGAACGAAGCCGTCGGAAGGCAAAAAGCGAGGCAGATCGGATGAAGGAGAAGGTTGAAGATTTGCGAGAGAGCCACCGACAACTTCGGAAGGAACAAGCAAAAGAGGAGTCCAGACGAGCAACTTCCAACCTGTCGCGCAGCAACAGGTCTCTCAATCGATCCCGCCGCTACAGCCCATCCTCCCAAAGCGAGTCGGATTCTCTTCATTCTTTCACATCACACGACGACCACAGCGACAGTTTCGCAGGTCGCGGGCGAAGTAAGTCTCGGCGAAGAGACACAGGCAGGGCTTCTGGACACAGTCGAAGTGTCAATAGGGGCCGAAGCCGTGATCAGTCTCAGTCAGACAGTGACACCTTTTCACACAATTCTGATTCAAACTCACACGAGAGCTCCAACCGACAGCACTACCGGATGAAGAGCCAATCACGTTCACGGCACAACTCTCGCTCTCCACAGAAGAAGTCTCGAGGATCGAGCTCGCCGGAGTATTCGACGAGGAAGTCGGGGAACGGTTATCACGACCGCTCTCTCCACTCGAGCCAACACGGGTCTTCCCAAAAACGTAGACGCTATGATTGATGTGATTTCCACCTCATTTTGTGAGTATTCTTTCTTCTTGAAGTTGCGTCCAATAAAGATTAGCGAAGTGAAGTAATTCCATCCAAACGAGTGATAAAGAAAGACTGCTTTTGGGCCTCGCTGGACGGCGAATAAAGACCCGAACACTCTTGTCACGTCGCTTGTGCTCTGTGAATCAGTCTAAAACAGAATGCATGAAGAACCAGCCTTTTCCAACTCTTCTCGCTGCTGTTTTAGTTGTTTCAACTCATTTTCCAGTCGTTTCAGTTCTTCCTGCCTCTCAGCCAATGTCCGATTTGATGAATCAGCTTGCTTCCTCCACTGGGCTGCCTTCTTCCGGGCTGCTTCGACCTGTTCTGGCGTGCATTTTGGGGCGTAAGATGTTAGTGATCCGGCAACAGTCGATTGACCAAGCTGTTGTGTTGTGTCGGCAGGTGACTTGTCATCGCTCGACGGTTCAACGGTGGTGACCAATCCCCAAACTTCGATCCGCGCAAATGAAGAGCTCAGCAGAGACACGACAGACTCGTCGAAGAGGATGTTGGGGAGTGTGACGGTGTGTGTTGAGAATGGGAAGGCGAATGTTGAGGTCTGTCCAACGACTTGGCGGGGTGTCGAGAACGATCGTTGTGTGCAGAGCGTTGGGAGTGGATTGGGGAGGATGATTTTGAAGTAGTGACCAGTTGTTTTTGCAACAAATTGTGAAATGGAGAGTGAGTGAACTGCAATGTTAATTGAGATTTCTTTGCCATTAAGTTGGGACGAATCGATAATGTTCATCATTTTTAAGTGTTGGAGTGTGGGAGGGATTGTTTTGTCAGACAGAAGGATTGCAGAGACGAGTTCCTGTGTTGCCGACGATGCTGATCCATTTTTGGACGAGGTGAGTGGATTAAGTGTTCGCTTCGGTGAGTTTGAATTCGATTGGACAAGAGCTGTCGATTGCATGAGTGTGTTGGCACCATTGTTCTTTTGCGATTGTTCTGCGGGATTATTGAGTCGAGCTCGAAGCATTGAAAAGAACGATTCGTCAACCATGCTCGTTTCCGTTGAGAGTTCAAAACTCATCCACAGATGCTCGGGTGCTGGAATTCTCTTCAACCTTCGAGCTCGAGCCACCGGAGGTTTTCCCGTCGACATTGGTGAGTTCGTGTTGTTTAAACTTTGGTCCAGCGGCTGCTTCGAGGTCTGGAAGCCCGGAGAGGACATTTCAGCTGTTTTGATCATCGTCTGCATGAGACTGCCTGTTTGCTGAGATCGACGAGTGGGTTTCATGTCGGTGTCATCCCGACGCATCCTCATCCACATTTCCAGGTTGACAGTTCCAACACGAAGACCGCAATCCTCGATGGCGTTCCGAAACCGTTCGAGATTCCTTTTCTTTGCATCAACGTCATCCAGTGACTCGCCTTCTCCGGGGACAATGGAATCGGCTGGGCGAGTCGACTTCACTCGATTGTCCTCGACCTTCGCGAGAGCATCAAAGACTTCTTCAGGAAGCGTTTCCATCACAGATTCGTCACTCCACCGAGCCTCCCTTTCGAGCTTTTCTTCGGATCGTTCACGGACAAGCGTGGAGAGTTGAATACTCCCGCATAGTATCAGATTTCGCAGATCCACAAAGCTAACACCGATGCAGACATCTTTTGTTGTTCGGAAGAATGGATCTGCGAATTTCTGGCTTTCTGTCTGAACGGAAGAGTCTGTTGTCGTCAAGTTGACTTGGTACGTTGACTGTAGGAGAGGTGAGCCAGACAACGATGATTTTTGAGTGTGAGGTGACGATGGTCGTTCTTCCCGCGGCTTTCCTGTTCGCTGTTGCCCTGACCCAGTTCCCTTTCGATGAAATCGAAGTTGGCGTATCTGCTTCTGCTTGAGGAAAGAAGCCAGTGCCAGTCTCATTGCAGGCAGGCGCTCTTCCAGCTCATCCATCGACCAAATCACCATCGCCTTGTGCTCAAAAGAATTGACTTTGACATTCACGTCGTATTCGTGGTTCTTTGTTGGATTTGCTGCCGTGACAATGTCCATCGAATAATTGATTTTTCTTCCGATGGTTTTGGCGATGGCATTGGCCTCGTCGACAAGGGTGTCGCAGTCGAGGAGATAACGATGGTCTGAATTCCGATTGAAGTACTCCTCCACAGATTCGACAAGTCCTGTCGATACTGCCATTTCCGCAAGAATCTGCGTCTCGAAGTCCACCGTCTCTTCAACTCCCTTCCCATTAACAAACGAGAACAGGCGTTGGTCTTTCTCCATGTTCCAATCCATCTCAGCGTCTGACGTGGAGAAGAATTGAACCATAAACGTCCGCCCAATCATAATCCGATCTCCGTCGTGGAGTGTGGCACTGCGTGCGATCTTCTGTCCGTTTACAAACACAAAATTGCCAGTGGAAACCTCCACGCGGTAAATAGGCTCCTGATTCTGGTCGTCTGAATCTTCGACAATAAACGCGCAATGCTCGTCTGCAACTCCAATTCCTCGGACGAGGATGTCAGCCGCCCCATCACCAGCCCCAGCCATTGTGCGATTCTTCAGAAGAAAATAAACGAGGGAGTGGTTCTGTTCAGAGGCGAGGGAGACGTTGACAAGGCGAGGAATGAGCGGTTGTTCGTCCTCTCCGACGCCGATCAGGCTGAGAAGCTCGTGACTGGTGAGTCCGCAGTCTTTGAGGTAGTGCTCCCTCCTCTTCTCTGCTTCGGCCTTTTCCTTCCGCTTCTCGTCCATCGTCTTTGTTAAGTCAGAGAGCTCCTTTTGTGCAATCGCGAGTGAATCCATAACTTGTCCCACGTCGTTTGTGAGCTCAACAAGCAATCTCTCTTGCTGAGCAATTTCGTTCCCAATGTTTCTCTCGAGTTCCCACCGCTCTTCCATCTGTTTCTTTTCTGCCTCGAATTCCACAAGACGTGAATTGAGCTGTTCCTTCAAGTCTTCGAGTTTTGCGAGCTCATCCGCCGAGTAAGCCTGCATCTGACTTTGGAAAGAATCAATCTCAGCCATCAGCTCGGCCATCTCGATGTTGTACTGTTTCTCGAGCTCCTCTGTCTCTGCTTGAACACGGGCAAGTTCTTCCCTTTCTTCCTGCAGAGCTTGCTCCTTCTCGTCAATGATGCGTTTGATCGCTTCTTCCTCTGCGTTCGAGAGATTCCCCACCAACTCACCTGACCCATTTCCTTCCTCTCCGGTCGCCTCAAACCCTCCGCCGCTCAGCTGCTCCTTCAAAGCAGCAATTTCTGCTTTGAGTGAATTGATCAACTTGTCCGTTTCGCTTTCGTTGACAACAGGCTTGTTCTTAATCTGCTTCGCTCTGTCCGCATATTGCAGTGTGCTGATTCCCTCATCATAATTCGACGAAGCCGGTGACATTGCTGCAATCATGATCGTTTTCGAGTTCCCGCCGAGTGAGTCTTGCAGCATTCGAGTGAGGAGTGAATCGCGGTACGGCACAAAGATGTTCTTCTTTCCCGACGAGATGTCTGCCAGTGCCTTGATGACGTTTCCAAGTGCGGAGAGCGACGTATTAATCGCTGCTGCTTCTGTGAGTCTGTCTCCTGTTGCACCTGTTTTTGATTGCCGTTCTGACCCAGCAAGGTCGACAAGGTTGATTCGAGACTGTCTTTGGGTGGTTTTTCCAGAAATGAGCTCCTTGCGAGTGAAGAATATCGTCAAAACTGAATGAGAGCGAGAGCTGGTTGAGTTCATTGCCGTTGCCGCAACTGTCCGGGCCTTGTTTCCATCTTCCAGCAATTTGTTAATTTCGGCATAAGTTTCAACGAGTTCTTCGAGACAGTTGTCAACAAAAATTCCCTTTGTTGGCGACTCCCGTACTGAGATTGTCTTTGTAGTCTTTGGATCCAAGAGATCTTGCAGTTTTTCATTGTACATTTCAAGGAAAGAGCACTGAAATAATAAGCGAATCATTACGGCACACAGTAACCTCATATGAGATATTGGGATCGGTATTATCTTCTATACGTTTGAACATTTCCTCGCATCCACGTGGAATGATTCCTCTCGTGTCCTGATTTGAGATATCACCTGTCATTGAGAATGATTTGCCAGAACCGGTCTGCCCGTATGCAAAGAGAGTACAATTGAACCCATTCCAAGCATTTTCCAAATAAGCTAGACCAAGGTCCGAGTATACCATCTACCAAAGTATATAGAGATATATTGACAGAATAAGATGACAGTACCTGCTGTGTCGTATTAGTACCATACACGAAATCAAAAGTGAATGTTTTCTTTTCCTTGCTACAAAAATAAACAGAGAAGATTCAGAAAAAAGGGGAACTAACCGGTTATCAGGATTTGTGACTGTGATTGATTTTCCTGAGACCGTTTGAATCTCTGTGCACTTTTCTTTAATTTCTTTGGAGTTAAGCGGCCTAACACGAACAGCAACGGTTACTGCTTCCGACATAAGAGCAGTAGGGAGCTATCAAGTGACAGTGGTTTTGACAATTTAAACGGTGGTTCGATCAAAGTCTAAATAAATCCGCTTTTGTCCCCGATCTGATCTGCAATGCCAAGCAAAAACAACGTTATCCAATCAGTCCATCTTCGCAAGCACTGGTGCGCATCTGCTGCCCACCCTGGACATGTTCGAACATGGTTCAACCAACCAGCTCGCAAGCTCCGCCGCAGGTTTGTTCTCTCGTCTTTATCTCATTGTCTAAAACATATCTTCTACTTTCACGTCTTCTCTCAAACTAAATTCAACATCATAAATCGACTCTTCAATTTTTACTCTCATATCTCCTCCGTAAAGAAATGCTCGCCTCACAAAAGCCAGACAACTCTTCCCACGCCCAGTTGATGGATCTTTCCGTTCAGTTGTCCACTGCCCAACTCAACGTTACAACATGAAAGTTCGTGAGGGTCGTGGTTTCTCTCTCGCTGAGCTCAAGGTTTCTTTCTGCCTTTAATTTTTCTCAACTCTTCAACCCTGATCTCCATTACATCTCGCATAATAAACCAAAAAAATGATCCAATCAACAATATATTGTAGAAAGCTAAAATCAACGAGGTTGAAGCAAAGCGTCTCGCCATTTCCATCGACCATCGTCGTCGCACTGAACGACTCGAAAACATCAACCGCCTCAAGCAATATCGCGCTCGCATCATCATCAACCCAAAACAAGAAGAAGCTATTCAGCTTACTGTTCCAGTTGTGAAGATTACTGGTACATCTAAGCGCACCCGTGCCACCAACAAACCACCACGTCATCCTAAGCCTCTCCACCCTCGCAAGGTCTTCGAGAAGAAAGAGGAAAAGAAGTAAGTGGCGTGTCTGATTGAAAAGTTTCCTTTGATGCCGCTTATACTGCATCTCGGTGTGAATTGCAGACAGATTTGTTTTCATGAGAAATGTTGGCGTTGTGGGTATTTCAGATGAAGAGACAATTCATTGAGAATAAAAAAGACAAAATATGCCAGAAACAAGGATAGTTGACGTTATATAATCAAGAGTTTTTATGATTTTCAAAGTCATTGAAGCAAGTCTTATAGGTTCATTGCTTGTTGAAAGAAGAAGTTCATATCGTTGAATAAGCGTTGTCCGCGCGGGTTTCGTTGAAATTTCTCGAGGAGAGAGCGAGCATTCTCTCGGATGTGAGACGAGCGGTGGAAGAGGAAGGATCCAAGGAGGTCCAGTCCCCCAACATGTGTTGAAAAGTGCGGGAGGAGCTGAAAAGGGGGTGAGGCAAGAATGAATGAAAGGAAGAGAACGAGACTTCGTCAACTTGTTCCGATTTGGTGACAGAATTGTTGAGGGTTTCGATGAGAATATGGGTGATGTGTGGGGAGAGGTGAGTGTCCAGCTGAGGCGGAGAGAATCAAACAGAAGAGAGCAAACTCTGAGCTGCGAAAGAATAGCTTCTGCATTGCAATTCACAATCTTCCTCTCGTTTCTCGCCTTCTTCAGCGCGACCTGGCAGTCTGCCGCGGTTGTGGAGTCGAGGAACGCCTCGATTCTGAACTGGTTCTTCGTCTTTTCGGCATATTCAAGTGTCTCGTCCCCAAGCTCCCTTGCGTTGAAAGCCAGCTGAATGAGAGATTCACACAGTCTGTGGAACTGGAATTCAACCCATTCAGTCGACCTTCCTCGCTCGATCCCGCGGAGGATCTTCAGCATCAGTGCCTGGTCGTCATCGTGGCTTGGCCACTGCTTCCTCTTCTTCAGCCGAGCGACAAGAGGATCATCAGGAGCGTTGACGTCATCACAACTCCATCGAATCCGCCGTTTCTCCGTATCAACATACACGTCCCACCAGTCTGTCTTCTGCTCGAACACGTTCTGCGTCACACCAGCAACAAATCCAGGCACTGTGAGGAAGTTCGGCTGCGCGAGCGAGACATAACCAAAGAAGCGAGGGTGAAGGAGCGCGCCGTGTGAGATGACTGGGATGAACATTTGGCCGATGGATGTGACAATCGACGACAGCGAGTTGATCGACTCGGAGGGAGGGGTGTAGACAATCACACGCAGCCCCATGAAGACCGCGTTGAAGATGTCGATGGTGTTCATCCTGAAGAGACGGCAGATCAGCACCAATTTCGATTCTTCAATGAGTCCAGGGTACGAATACACCGGAAGAGAGGCTGAAAGAGTGAGTGGGGGTTGGTTTTCCGACAGCGACGAGAGGTTTACAGTCATCGTTGACGGTCTTGGCGACTTTTCTCTGAAAAGATGGCGCTCGAGATATGAATCGTAGGTTGGGGTGTTAATGAAGCCTGATTGCTTGAAAGCTGAATTGAATGCAAGCATGATCGTGTGGAGGGTCGAGGCGGTCAGTGTTGAGTAGTTTTGGGTTAAAATATGGTTCAGGAGAGATCCAACATGGTCGACAAAATAATACGGCGAAAGAACACATAATGAACGAACAGTGTAGTGTCTGACAAGTTTGACGAATGAACGAGACATACTTCTGCTTCTTTTCTTTCTTTCGAATAATCGCCGAGATACAGTAGCCAAACTCGTTGTGTGCTTCTTTCTTCGGGGTTCCAAATTGGAAAGATCGAAGTTGAACTTTTGCGCCAGTTTGAGGTGATGTTGAAGTAGTATCTGATGATTTGCTTTCTGATTGTTGTTCGTTTGCGTTTGCTGGGCCAGGTTTCACAAACGAAGGGGTAAAGGACTTCGGTTTGGGCATTTGTGGAGGAGGAAGGATTGTTACAGGAGGCTTTTGCTGGAGTTTTGTTCTGATTTCCGCTGCCAACGTCTCCGCTTCTCCAATCCACGTTGAACGACGATATTGTGCTTTCCTGGCTCGCTCTTCCCTCTCTGCGAGTTCTTTCGCGATAATATCGTCAAGGTAAACAGAAATACTCTCAAGAAAGTCTTTCATGTCTAGTTCTGAATCAAACTCAAAACTAATAGCGGTTAAATCAGGAGTCGTCATTGACACCATATTTGATGACAATTCTTTGATGTCAAGTCGTGGATGAATAGGAAATGATAATATATCTCCTGCACGAGGAGGAGGGAGAGGATTTCCCCCTTGAAGCGATGGCATTGACGGAGGGGCTTCAGACGGATTTGGATACTTCACAACAATGGTGTCTGAAACTACCACTTGATGCATATCAGTGTGCGACGTATCCATATCAGCAAGCGAGGTGGAATAACCACAGAGTGTCCAATTTTCGTCTTCAAACGAAAAGCGGAAGACATTACAGGTAAATTGGCGGGTGCTTTTGGGAATTGTCTCACGTTGGATGTTCGACGCAGGGAGGGGTGTTTGAAGTGTCAGTGGATTTTGGGAAGGTTGAGAGACAGTTACAGTCCGATTCACAAAGAAGTAGTTGAAATCGTTATCAATTTGTGTTCCTAGCAGAAATAAATCAAGTTGGTAGATGATAGTTTGACAGTTATCCATATTCTTTGAAAGGAATGTAACAAGAAGAAATCCGTTCAGTGTTTGAGATCATACCCTATAGAAAACATAGAATAATGAACAAGAACTGACAGAAATACGTTTTCAGGAATAAGTTGAATTTCGATTGATGATCTGTCGGAAAACAGAGAGAGAATTAACGATGAATCGAGATCATAAGAATTTGAGTGTGAAGAGATACAAATTAGCAATTGGAAGCTCAGTTGGATATGACGCTTTGATAGAAACTCTGTGATCCTGGTCTAATTCAGAATAAATGATGCCTTGAATAAAATCCATTGGGAAAAAAACTGCGGTTCCATCAAATCAACACAAATCACAAAACAGAGAACGTCCCGAAATTGATTTTATTGTCATGATATATTTGTTTCTGGCTGACCCTTCGATCATTCAATACCTTTCAAGTAACTCACTTTCATCATCAAAACAGAGTTTTTTTGCTTGTTCCCTCGACTGAGGACAACATCCAACTGAACTATCGCAAGATGGACACAGTAAATTTGATGTCTTGTGGGGTTTCATCAACGGATCATTCCATGATCCTCTCCAAACAATGATTTTTCTTGACTGCATCGTTCATGTCTTTGATTCCTCAACAATATCTGTTCAAGTCATTTTATGTCGCTGTTGTCTCTCTATTTCACAAATCAGTCTCTGTTTGTGGAGAGTCTCGCGTATGTTTTGAAATCCTATGATCAGAACCGCAACTTTATGAACAGTCGCCTCTCACCATTTTACATCCCGAAAAACCAGTTGGATGCCAAAAAAAGATCCACAACATGACTTTTCAGTAGGTTCTATGTGCTTGGACGTTCCAGTTCTATCGTCTCTCATTCCAGAACGATTCGCAACGTTTGCATTGCACGAGAAAGCGCAGACAAAGGCAGATGCTATTGATAGCAACAAATGGAATCTTTACTATTCTGTAGCCTCAAATAAAGCTCGTTTCACACTCAAAACGCGAAATCAAAGATTCACAACACAATCAATCTCTCAGACAGCCCAGATGTCATTCAGCCAATCAAATCAGAAAAATTATCGTCCATCCAAGTTTCTTCGTATATATCTCTTCTTCCTCCGTTACCCTCTATTTCAACACGTCCTATTTCAAATCCTCTCATCTGTCCTGATTGCTCTACTCTCTTTTTTCCAAGACTGGATGATTGCTGTTCCCTTCGACAAACTAAAAACATTTCTTCTCTCCCTCTCACAAAGTATATCTGGAAAGATTGGTCTTCACATTGGTTATAGTGCCATTCTCGGGGCAGCCTCAGTTTTCATCACAGCGGCTTTCTCACCCGAAGCCGGATCGGGTTCTGGGATCCCAGATGTGATTGCAATCATGTCAGGCGTTTCATTCCCTCAGTTCTTCACATTCAAGACGTTACTCGCCAAAGTTTTTGGATGCATGTTTGCTGCCTCCTCTGGCCTTTTTGTTGGAAGAACCGGGCCCATGTGTTCAACAGCTGTCATTTGTGCGTATCTTTTGATGGACCGTATCCCATTTTTCCGGAATTTTCTCCAAACCGAACCATTGAAACGCTCGAACTATGCGTTTGCGCTCGCAGTCGGATACGCAGCGACTATGTACTCTCCAATCGGCGGTGTCCTTTTCTCAATCGAGTTGACGTCGTCCGTATTCTTAACTCGACAGTACGGCCGGACATTCATCGCTGCGTGCATTGCTGGTTTTGTCTTCCGTCTTTTGTGGTATTTGGATTATAGTCCTCTTGGAAAACAACCCTCCGCTCCCACTTTTCCTGAAATTTATGAACTTCCGCTCTTTCTTGTGACAGGAGTCCTGATTGGGTTCCTCCCTCCTCTCTTCATTCAAACCGCCAAACTCGTCGCAACTTTCTACAAACACATTGAACGACTTGGACACGATGATCGTCTCACGTCTCTCGACTTCCCGACACAGAATATTGCTTCCTTCAGCGGAATCAAGTCTTCAACAGTCATGCGCACAAAGCAGGACATCAAAATGCTCAGCAGGTTGTCTGTTCGGAAGCGGCAACCGTCGTTGCGTGCTCTTCCGCCAATTGTGGTCCAACCTGAACGGCCTGAGTCCCCTCTCTTGTTCACAGCAAAGACCCAGTCTATCCAAAACGATGAAAGAATCCTTAAACTCAAACAAGAACTTGAACAAGACGACCCAAAAGCATATTCCAAAAAACCGAAATCTAAACGAGTCCGTTCCTGGTGGAAGCAGGTGTGGAGGCGTATCTTGATCGGAGTGGTCGTCGCCGCACTAAACGCTGCTGTAACAATCCCGTACGGTGCGTTTGATACTGCATCGAGCAGTGGGACGTATTTGTACATGGACATGATGCGAGACCCACTCCCCGCCAAGTACCTCTCGTCTTTTGGAGGAAAGGTGAACATGTTTGGGACACTGGGGATCGTGGCTGTGATCAAGAACGTGATGATCCCGTTGTGCATGCAGATTGCTGTTCCCGCGGGGATAGTCACACCTTCGCTCTCGTTGGGATCAATGGCAGGCAGACTCATTGGAGAGTTTCTAAATTGGCTCTCACCCAACAGTTTTCACAACCCTCAGACATATGCTGCTGTTGGAGCCGCGGCTCATCTGGCTGGATGCACACATTCGATCTCAGCTGCCCTTCTTGTCATGGAATCGACATGCATGCCAAA
Organism: Blattamonas nauphoetae; assembly: GCA_033064195.1. Lineage (NCBI taxonomy): Eukaryota > Preaxostyla > Oxymonadida > Blattamonas > Blattamonas nauphoetae. The sequence continues at coordinate 100,388 of JARBJD010000108.1, read as the reverse complement.
CATCGGACTTCCCTGTGTGATCGGAGCACTCTGTGGCCATTACATTTCCAGACTGTTCGGAGGGAGCCTGTTTGACATACTCCGAGACATCCGAAAAATCCCCGGGATCAAGTCCACCCTTCCTGATTCGTGTCAACCCAATTTCCGAACGGTCAAGGATTTGATGAAAACGAACACCATCTTCATCACGCCAAGACCGACACTGGCAGAGATTCGAACAGCAGAAAAGCGTGCCTCTCTGATGGGTGCGTCGTATGTCCCTCTTGTTCGCTCGAAGGACGACCCAATCCTGATTGGAGCTGTGACTGTTGCTTCGCTGAAGAATCTTCTTTCCAATCGAACCATCCTTGAAAGAGCAATCCTCGCCTCAATCGACGTTCCCCCGCTCATCTCAGACCGATTTGCGACGAAAGAATGGGAGCTTGGCCAAGAGTTCTATCAGAAGGCAAGAACCCCGAAGATGAAGAGGAAGAAAGAGAAGCCTCGTCCGGTCATTCCGACGTCGAAATCTCATCATAGCTTCCTCCATTCGCAGATCAATCACTACCGACGAACCACCACAACACCATCAGCACGTCTTGTCCAAAACACTCATCCCCAACCCTCTTTTGATGCCTTCTCTCCATTCCCATCGTCTTTGTCTCGCCAGAATTCATTTGTGTTCCAATCGAGTGGTTTCTCTCAAAACTCTCGGGTCGACTCGCGAGCCTCATTCTCCACGCAATTGTCATATTGCCCACAACCAGTTATGAGTTGGAACTGGAACGGGCAGTTCGAATCTTTTGATATTTCAGACATGTTTGGGTGTCTGCCCGTCAATTTTGACAGTTTCTTCCGCAATACCCCGTCATCACACTCTTTTGTCAATACATCCGCGCTTGTTACTCCGCCTGGTGTCTTCGTCATCAATTCTCAAGATCCATCCAAGCAAAGACGGCATCCACTCGCAACAGATGATCCATCGAAATCCAACAAACTCCCGCTGTCCTACCTCGCAGGTCATCACCAACGCGGAAAGTCACCCAAAGTTCAGGAGATTGGACACCTTTCACCGCTGACATATCAAACTCACCCTGAAACACCCCCAACATCGATCTTCGCTGCCTCCGACGATCCCATTCCGATCATCCCAACTGTCGAATCGCGCAGCCAGCTCCTGACCAATAAACAGCTTCGAACAAATGAAACGTCGCCAACTGGTCTCGAACAAGGGCCGTATCAGCTGATGTCGATGTCTCAGCTCGGAGAGGAAGCCTGGAAAAGTGTCATCAAACGCCGTCTGAAAGCAATCAAGCAGGACGAAGAGATGGCAGTGATTGAAATGAACGAACAGTGGGTTCTCGTTGATTCTGCTCCATTCCAGCTTTCGATTGACACTACTCTCAACAAAGCGCAGGGAATCTTTGTCGTGATGTCTCTCCAGTTCTGCATCGTTGTCGACCAAGGCCGATACAAAGGACTCCTGTTCCGTTCTGATTTTGAGCAAGTCTTTCGAACAGAATATGACGTCCAAGAAAGGCATCGGAGGGACCGAAGGATGAACCGGAGGATGCGGAGACATGGACAATCAGAAGAAATGACAGAATCATGAACATCCATTCCCAAAATAGTTTTTATTGTGTATCTTTTTTACATCTCAGAACATGCCCAAATGTCCTGTATTCTTCGTTTCATTGACATCTTTTCTATAGCAGCCAAAAAAAGATTTGAAATGAGTCAAAATAAGAACAATGAAGAATATCTCACTCTCTCACGTCTCTCCTCACGTGAGTTTGAGTCGGAGAGGCGTCTGGGCTGGATACCGAGCTAGAAACATATGACCCATATCCCTGCCCGATTTCCACAACCTGGCGTGGCCGATTGGACGTCTCCAGGCGTGTGTATGTGAGAGGCTGGCGAGGAGGAGGCGGTGCAAAAACCACTGATTCTGTCAATGCTGGATTGTAGGTTGATTCTGTCGATGTTGGGGCGTATGCTGATTCAGTCGATGTTGGGGCGGATGTTGATTCGGTCTGTGTTGGTGTATCCTGCTCTGACTCGCTTTCATTCAGATCCATAATTACGGACGAATCGTCGTCGTCATGTTGCCGCATCGACATTGCCATGATCTGCTCTTCCGCCTGTCTCAGCTCATGTCTCCTCCTCTCCTCCTCCCTCCGCTCCCGTGCCTTCTCCTCAGCTCTCATTTGGAATTGTCTTTCTCGTTCTCTCTGTTCCTCGTACAGGTCAGCACCCGTCATTCTCGACACCACACTTTTTCCGACCTTCCCAGCAAGACGACCCACCGCGCCCCATCCTGACGAAGGCGTTGGCTGGACAGATTTGTGGGTATCAACCACAACACTTCGCATGGTCTGCTGCTTCCCAGGATCTGCGATCACTTGTGTCCAATCAGCAAGTTCCGTCTCTCTCTTCTTTTCTTCTTCTCGTTTCGTTTTCCGTTCATTGTCTTCCACCTTCCCGCCTTTCCACCGGACGTCCCTCGAGCGAGGTGCTCCATCATTTTGAGCAAAGTCTTTCCATCCTTTGTCTCCAACAACTTCCCAGAGGACTTCTCCACGTTGGCTGAGTCCCCATCCGCTGACGAAGAGGAGTTCAAGTTCCGAAAAAATATCGGTCTCATTCTGCCAACCTGTTGTTCTGTTCTTCCGCATTTCGATAACACGATCGAAGGCAATGAGATAGATTTCGGTCGCTTTTTCCACCAATCGAACGACTTCATCGCATCTCGCCTCCGGATTCTTGGGAGGCTGTACGGGAGATGAATCTGTGTTGAGCTCTGGTGGAGCGTAAGTCTCGCGAGGGTCTTGAAAGACTGGACGGACTCGGTTGACGATGGAGTCCCTCTTTTCCTTCCGTTTCTGATTCATCAAGTCAACAAAATCAGACAGCGACGTTGTCTTTGCGAGAATATCATCCTTCCAATCTGACAGCCAGGCGAGAAGGAGAAAAGGGAGGAGAGACATCGACGGAGCGAGTGGTGACATCAGAAGTCCTTTCCCACGACATGCACCCCATCCATTCTCTGAGAGAGTATTCTTTTGAGCACGGCCACGACCAGTTTCCCACACAGCATCGACTGAACTGTGGAGTGATGGTGAGAAGAGAAATGAATATTGATGTGGAGACGAAAGAGGTGCGTCTTGCAGTTTCAGACATGACGAGAAATATGAAACAGGAATGAACGCTGTTCCATGTGCCTCCGTTGCGCCGTCTCCCAATCGATCGCTCCGTCTCACAATCTTCCCCACATCCGATTGATTGTTGGTGTGTGTTGATGACCCTTTCAAAGTGAAGAGCTCACGCATACTCACTGCTGACAATGAATAATCGGCATTTCCACGGCGGAATGGGTGTTTGTGAGTGTAAGGGACACTCAACGTCTCTCCGTTCAGTTTGAGCATGTCCGAAGAATTCGTTCCTGTTTCTTGTTGTGTCGAGTCTGTCGCCCAATCACCAAATCCAAGATGCTGCTCCATCCACCCGAACCCCAAAAGGGCCTCCCACACACCCAACACGTCCTCCTCCCCAAATTCCGAGACGAACAAGCTCAAAAGAGGAGGAAGCATCACCCACATCGCTTCTGGCGTGTCTTGTTGGTCACCCATTCCAACCTCGCCAGAGAGACTCAGGAGATGTTTCGAGAGGATCGGATCGGTGAACGTAAGACATGAAAGCATGAGGTTGAGAAGAACCTTGATCGAGGATGGTTTCGAGATGAATGGTTGGATTGGGGAGATGAGTGACACGAGCCCTTGAAAAGCCAAAGCACGATCGCCTCCCATCGCTCTCAACAGAACATGGCAGAATTGCGTTAATTCCGGAATTTCTTCTGAAAAACGATGACGAAATGAATGCTACACACCAAGCAATGGGTTTAGGACGAGCAAAGCATCCAACATTTCTCGTGTTTGGGTGACGAGTCGACTTGAAGCCGTTGAATTCGTGTTGTGGCTCGGAGCAACTGTCCTGGCGATTCTGACTTCCCTTCGCTCCAACTCCTCAAAGTGTCGACCGACTGCAGTCGCTGTTTCTCCGCCTCTGTCCATCTGAGTCCTTCCTCCTGTGTTCCGTCGTGCCCTCGTCTGGACGGCCAGTCGATGATATTTTTCGACATACCGATCACGAAGAAGAGTCTTTTCGATTGCAGATGTGTTTTCGTCATGTAGAAGCAGTAAATACGGCCACACGCGTGGTCTGACAAGTGATGAGCACCCATGAAAGATGATCTGATTGAAGAACAGAGGGGCGTGGTCGAGTTCTCCTGATTCCGTGAGAAAGTCGGCGAATGAATTAAAAGTCATCACGGAAGAGTGTTCTGCAACACGGAGGGGATACTTTGAGATGTCAGTCTGTGAAATTGTGCGTCTGCTGTTGAGCCAATCGATCCAAGAGCAGAGATTTGAAAATGAGAGTTCAGTGTTGATTTGAGCATAGGATGGTGATGTATCCATTCTCATAGTATCAGGGGATGCGGATAGATCTGTTTGAGTCGGCGGCATCGATGTTTCAGCTGTATTTGATGGATAAATAGTTTGGTTCAGTTCTTCTGTGGGGATAAAGTCTATATGGAAAATTTTCCGAAAGAAATCAGCAAATACCATTGAATAGATAAATGGAACTGTCTTTCACATCCTTTTTGAATTTAATGTTCTTTTGGACAACAAACTCGAATCTGAACAACGACTGTGGTGTTACAAATTTGAGCGAAAGCTCTTGGGGCTCTGGAATCGAAGTAAAATACCAAAAAGTTGCATACCGCCTCCTTGAACAAGCTTTATAGATGGATTTTGTTGAATAAAGTCCGAGAGTTGGAGCTGTATCGAAAAAGGTCGAAGAAGAAACTTAAAATAAAACAAACACTCTTCAAAGACGTTGATGGGATAACAATGTGTGCTACAAGGAAAAGTTTCTCAGGAAGATCACAAACTGGAGATGTCATTGACGATTGAAGGTGGGATCGTCTGAAAACGACATAATTGTGAAAATAAAAAAGTTGTACTGTGGCATCCTTGCACATCCATTTGATAAAGACTCGAGAATCGGCTGGATACTGTGAGATACTGATCGTGCCAGCGATTTCGAATGGCTTTTCTTCTTTCACGAAAATCAGCCATCCTTGCTGGTTAAAGAGGTCCTTTGTCTGTAAAGAATGTAGACGATCAAGACTTGAATCCATTCTGCCGTCGGGGTGCCCAATGGTCAATATTTCGTTGAGATTTGCTGATCAAAGAACAGTCTTTTTTTCATCACGGAGGTCTCGACTAAAAAGCTACAGCAAGACCACTAGTCTTTATGGAAGATTAATGATGCGAAAGAAACATATTTTAACTTGTTGCTTTAAACTCAGGTCCTCGTGAACTGAGAAATTAAAAGAATCAAGATTTATCAATGTGCCAGATGTTCACGAGCCCATCATCACCAGTTGTCACAAGATGAGATCCCTGCAGGCGACAGTAAAAATAAGACGAAATGAAAAGCAGACATGGATAGATGAATGACGAACTGAGTTGGTTTCTGGAACATGTGCAGTGACAAAGCATGCTTTCATAAATTCGCCTGTCTGTTCATCTTGTGTGTAGAGCGTGATGGATCCATCGTTTGTGGCCACAACAAACCCAGGGACGCCCAAGGTTGAAGGGTTAATGAAGCAGACTGACAAGCAGACGCTAGGCTCAGGAGGAGGATGAGGTTGGGAAGGATGTGATGGTGAAATGGAGGGGGGGTCTAAGGGTGAGACAGTTTGAAAAGGAGCGTATGCAAGATCGATGTGTGCTGGAAAAAATGGAAAAAAGTGATGGGGAAGTGTCAAAATGATGTAAATATCAACTTTTTTTCCAGATAATCACAGTTCCATCTGCACTCGCAGATGCCATCATTGGAAATTCCAGCTTAGATTGTGTTTCGAAGGCGATATCCCAGACAGTTGACTTGTGGTCTGTATGTGCTTCGACAACCTTCCATTCACCCTGATCATCTGAAAGGGCATATGGTGGATCAAATTGACAAGTGGAATTGATGGAAGAAAATCCTTGAGAGAGGTGAAGGACAAACTTGCTTCTGGATCGAAAGCCGATGGGAATGATGTTCCATTCCAAACAACTGGATCTCGATGAAAGATGATGGAATCGTCATATGATGCTGAGACGAGTAGTCGCTGTTTGATCGTTGTGAAGTAGATAATAATGATGTCGAATGAGAATCCAAACTGAGAGTGTTGGGTGAAATACAACACATTTAATATCCTGAGTATGTTTGTGGATGAATGTTAGGCACTCAAGATCATCGGCTATTTCAAATATTCATTTATGATAGCGAGAATTAGAGCAGTGATGAACGATGTTGATGACAGACCACTCCAAACATATACAAGACGATCACGTCCACAAGTTGCAATAAGGGCATCATCTGCAGAAGAAAAAGCAACACATTTCACTTCGGATTCATGTCCCTCGATGATGTCTTGGATTGTGAGATTAACTCCCTGTTCGGTCTGTTCTAGAAAATGATACACACAGCATATGCAAACCAACTGTATGAATAACAGTCTTTTTATCGAATGAACAAGTTGCAAGACGGGTGCTGTCAGGTGACCAGGCACATCGGCGGATTGTGCCTCCATGAGAATGGCTGGTCGCAACTTCCTTCCATTCTCCGTTCTCTTTCGGTTTCCAAATTCGGATCTGTGAAGAAAGACGACGGTTGTTTCAGAAAACAAAGGAGAATGAGCGAAAGAATGAGTTCATGAGAAAATCAAACAATACGATCCTCTCCACAGCTGGCTATCAAATTTCCATCCGGTGACCATTCTGCGTGCCAACAACGTCCCTGGTGTCCTTAATGACGGGGTGAGTCGAGAGAAAATGTTGGCTAATGATCGGAGATACTAACCTTCAAGAGTAGCAATTTTTCGAATAGAAAATGGCATTTAAAGTTCAGTATACGAGCAGAATGTCTCGATGCAGAACAATGAAAGTGAATGAATCGATAATTATCGAATTGATTTGATCTCACCCTTCATTAGTAGAGTACATCTCAGTTCCTTTGTTTCGTGTAGATCATTCATAAAACCCCATTTACACTCTTAGAATCAGGGTTTTGAAACCACTGATCTGGCTTTGAAATAAGAGAAGGGTCTCTCTCGCTTGACGTGTTGGATCAGCCCGTGAGGGATCCTGTTCATTCGTTTGGTGTAGAAGCTCTTTCTCATGAACGATCGTCTCCCTAAACAAGATTCAGGCAGTGATATAACCTACCCAATGACGGGTTTCTACACATTAGAGTCAATGGCTTCCCAAGATTCACTTGAATCAGTGTCTCCTCTTTCTCGAAATGAAGAAAGTCCATTCAGTTCTCCGCATTCACCATGTTTCATTTCTCTTTTTCTTTTCATTATCCTCGCTTTCAGCCTATTCAGATCGTGATTCGTCGCTACACCCTCGTTCGTCATATTCACCATCGGTTGATGCCTTATCTCCTCTTTCACGGCACCGAGAAAAGGATATGTTTGACAGCGATGAATGTGATTCTCTCAATGAAGCAGAAGACGTCTTAGACCCATTCAATCAACCAGCATTCTCCATCCTCCTCCGTGCTTATGATTCACTTGCACTGAACTACTCTAGTCTTCTTATGAAAGACAAACAGATCAATCAGTCACTGATCAAGCCACTTCCGACTTATTCTGCTTCAGATCCGCTAATTGCATCATTCATTGATTCAGCGAAGAAACGCCTCAAACCATCAGATTTCTTCTCAGGAAATACTACTATGGCAAAAGAAGACGAATTGTTTCGTACATTGCACATGGCTGCCACTGATGAATCGACAATCCATTCAATGACTTCTCTTATTGACCTCCAAAACGAAGAATCGGTTGCTCAGTTTGAAGATGTCTTGGCTGCCAAAAAGACTCTTGCATACAATATGTCTCTCATTTTCTCTGAAGCTCGTCGAAATTGAGACATGTATCCATCTTATGCAACATGCGGCCGTCAACTTGTTCTGAAGTATGGGCCATTTTGAATCCTGATCCTCAAAACCTGGTTTTTGTCCACAGAACGATCACTTTCCATTAGCACCGCAATTATTTAATCATTTTTGAGCTTTCCAACAACCACTATTGGAATACGGTGCATCTTGGGCATGGACACAGATTTTGATCCATTTCTCCACCCACGAACTGGAATCCTCACACAAAGACAGACCAATGTGTTTCTTGACCCCAAAGATGCCATCCACAGGGAACAGTTTTTCCATTCGCCGAACACTGAGAAAAATTTGACCGACATTTTTGAGACGGATTCAGTCCCTGAGGAACACCATTCAACTCCGTCACACGGATCCACCCATCGGTCACATGCCCATGTTGAATTTTTGGACTGTTCTCCTCCTGAACCAAACGAACTTTCTCAGATCCATCCAATCCACCCAAAATCTCCGATGACACCACATTCAAACCTCTTATCATCGCAGTTTTCTCCATTTCTGTCAGATAACGTTGATCAATCATCGAGTCTCCACAGTGCACCACATTCTTACTCCATTCAAACCCCTCCACACTCGCCTCCACTTCCACCCACACAATCCAATATTAACACGGGATCCCCGATCTTTCCACAATCACCCCCACACAGTTTATATCATAGTACTCAGCATTCTCTCAACAACTCCATTTATTCACCCATCTTCGAAGACGGACCCAACATCTTCTCTCCATTCCTCTCGGAAGTCTTTGGGTTCTCGGAAGATGAAGAAAAGGAAAAGGAGGAAGAGCCAATGAATTTAGTGTCAGCTCTTCTGAACGAAATGTCCTCCTTCGTTGAAAAGCCCGACCCAAATGACGATGCTGAACAATTGCTCCAGCCAAGCATTCCTGCTCAAACTCATCGATCCAAACACATACCCACACTAAACACTCATTATTCAGGAATGTATGGAGGTGATGACGTTCGGGAAGACGATTCTTCATCACTTTCATCCAGCTCCTTAGCGACCATTCTTGGTGAAGAAGTCGCTGGCGAGATCCATAAACGGAAACGCGGACGACCAAAGGGTTCAATGGGCAAACGACGAAAGAAGGTTGAGATGCGGCAGATCAAAATGCGTGAAAGAACAAAAGAACTTGAGCAAGGACTTATTCAGCAAAAACAGGAAGAAACTTCGCAATCAATCAAGAAAAAGAGAGAAAGGTTACAACGGAGCAGAGAAAAGATGCTTCAAACTCTCAAAGTTAGCAATGCGAAATGGGAAAAGGAGCGCCAACTGGAACTGAGCAAAAAGGCAGTCTCAGACGACGATTCTCTCGCCTTCCTCATCTCATCAAATGAAGAGAATCTCCTTGCGTTCCAAGAGCCGCTCTACACCTTCCGCACTCGTCGACAAACGCCTCATCCGCCACAATCACTCCAAACTCAAAAGATCGGAAAACTCCAGCGGACCCTCAATCCGATTGGGCCCAAAATGAAGCGGCGTGCTCGACGTGCTACTCCCAAACTTCCACCGCCTGACAAAGCTCCTCGAAAGGACACCGAAGCATCACAGCCTCCAAGCCAGTCTCTCTCACAAAACGAATCGTCAGATTCATTGTTCAAAAGCAGCGACCATTCTCCGAAAATCACGTCGCCCAGACCAAAGACGAAACGACCCCAGAAAGCTCCTAAATTGGCAAAGAACCCAGTGCGATTCCCACCACTTTCACTCCCGCCACAACACACAACCCCTCTCACTCCCCCATTCGTTGTTCCAACCACACTAACAAAACTTGCACCTCTCCCAACCACCCTCCTTGCTCATCCTTCCACTCTCAAGCCCAGCTCCACATTCCGAATGCCGACGATGAACTCACATCAGCTCTCCTTCCACTCGACACTCCCCAGACCTCTCCAATCTGTTTCAAACAAACTTAACTCTTCATTCCATCCTCCTTTTCTGTCGGGCTTGCCGTTTCCACGATTAAGCCCATCGGAGCGGACAAGGACGTGAAGTCTTCTGTTCTCATTCTTTCTTTCTTAAGCATTTCAGAGAGCACCAAACAAATTATGATGAAATGAAAAGATGAACTAAATGGTTGAGTGTCTCCCTTCACTGTCGACCCGTCACATCCGTTGTCATCGCCTTCACCGTGCACCACATGTGCTCATCCAACTGAACCATCTTCCTTCCTCGTGTAATGAGCGAGAATGGCACCAGAGTGAACTGTTGGTTCCAAAATCCCACAATACATCCTGTCTTTCCACTCAGTGCAGAATTCACTGCTTTGTTCCCCAACTCCTCACAGAAAGCTGCATCAGAAGCATTTGGTTGACAGGCTCTGATTGTGTACGAAGGATCAATGTACCGTGTTGTGCATTCCATGTCCAACTTCTTAAAGTGTGCTTGGATCTGTTCTTTGAGAAACACGCCAATATCTCCTCCTTTCAAGTTGCCGCTAGCGTCTTTCACTGGTGGTTGGATTTTGGCCATCAATTCTGCTCCCGCTCCTTCTGCAACAACAATGACGCAATGATTTTGGCGGAGAAGACGACTTTCGACGGCTTTGAATAGAGCTTCGAGTGTAAAGGGCTCTTCGGGGATTAGGCTGAGTGTGTGAAAGGAGAAAACGAAAGAAATTGGTTAAAATATGATAAGCTATGGAGAGAATTGACAAACCATATATTCACATCACCACTAGCAAGTGTTGCCTTTGCAGAAATAAATCCAGAATCTCGTCCCATCAATTTCACGATACTCAACCCATGTGGGGCAGATTTTGCTTCAACGTGTGCACAAATAATTGCTTCTCTTGCTTTTTCAACAGCTGTATCGAATCCAAACGTTTTATCAACGTAAAGAATGTCGTTGTCAATCGTTTTTGGTATTCCGATAACTGAAATTTTTTCTCCCATTTCAGTGATCTTATCTTGGAGAAACTTGGCACCCCGCTGTGTTCCATCACCTCCGATTGTGAAAAGTACACTGATTTTCAGTAGCTTCAGTGTTTCGATCATCTCTTCAGGTGGAACCGGGCCACGAGATGATCCTAGGAATGATCCTCCAATGTAATGAATGGTATTGACATTTTTTGTGTCCAGAAGAATATAGGATCGACCTTGCCTTGACAAGCCTCTGTAGCCAAACTTGAATCCGTACACTTTCTTTACACCATATCCAAGGCTGGAGTAAGTAATAGCACGGATAACCTGAAAATTGTTATCGAATATGATGGAATATCAAGTAAAGTTCCAAACATCGTTCAATCCAGGGCACAATCCTCCACATGTCACGATTCCGACATTGATATCATGCGGGTCGAAGAACATATGATCTCGGAGGCCTGCAACTTCAAAGGCAAGTGATGGATTCAATTTTGATGGATCAGAGAACCGCGATTGATATAGTATGCGCTCATTCTCTGAGATAATTTCGCTTCGGGTTGGAGGAGTCGGAAATGTGCATTCTCCTAAAGTAGGGATTTGAAAATCCGTTGGATTCAATTTTGGCAGTATCGGAGTCTGGTTTTGCACAGCAGCCATAGATAAATGCAAAAATCACTGGAATAAAATTATGACGAATTTAAAATTTGTGATGGGCAAGATCGTTGTGTTCATTCTAAATCACTCATTTTTGAATTTCATTTATCGACTCCCTGAACATAAGTGAATGGCTGATCTAGCACTTGCGAGCTTTCACAATGTTCTAGACGAGATCCACCATTGGGAATCGAACCTTTCGGTCATTTTCACTAGAGAACATGCATGTCGCCTCCAAGCGGAAAGGGAAAATAATGCAATGAGAGTTTGTGGTCTTTTCCATACTTTTTGTGTAATATATCCTTTTTCAGTTGTTTTTTGTCACCATCAATCAGTTGTCATTACAACCAATTGCCTCCATTTCATGTTTTCTGTGTAACTCTTCAGGTACAATTTGAACAGCTCACAGCGGAACTCATGGTGGCAAGGACAAAGCTGAAAGTGGCAGAACAAGAGATTCACAACCTCACGTGTGATCATCTCCTCCTAAAATCACAACTAGAGAGTCAATTGTCTGTTCATTCCTTTCAGCATGAATATGGTTCATCTTTCTATAGAAAAATGACTGAGCTAGCGATGGCCTCCACGGAAAATGGATGTATGCTTTTATCTCCTATCAAATCCATGCTGTTCTGTAGTTTGTGGTTCTTTCGATGATATCAACACAGTCAAGGGTGTTCCATCCCTCAGTGATGTTATTAAGCAGTATATTTCTCGCTTTGTATCACTCACATCAGAACACTCCAAGACTTCGCCAAAAATCAATCTATCAATGATACTGTGGTATCGTCGATTCCAAATGCACTTGACAATGTGGTTGATGCGATTTGCAATGCAATTAGTAAACAATCAGTCTCTCAAAGCGTGCAATCCAATCGCTCAAGCTCTCCCTCAACACACAATCAGTCTAATGGAAATGCAAGCATGGATAGAAGATCAACAAACCAAATATCTTCCCAAGAATCGATGTTTGAGTGGATACGAGATGTCGATGAGAAAGTGTCTGTCATTCACTCAAACATCTTTTTTCAGGGCAAGCACACTAACTGTCCAAGTGTACGAACAATTGGAAACTGCATATCACATTATTTTGTCGAAGGCTCAGGAATCTCCACAATCTTTTCACGTCGAGCAGCTCGTGGCTCACAATATCCTCCAGTCAATTTCACAAATCATCTTGAACCAGAATCCATCTCGATTCACACTTACACCTCTTAAACCAAGTCTTTCTCAACAGCCACTGCAAGAAATTGATGAGCACAATGACAAGAAACAGCATCTCTTCCTCCTCTCCTTGCGCGTCCTCTCATTCATTCTTTCTTCTGTTTCATCACTCTCAAGCACTCCAAATCATCAAACTGGTACAGTGCATGCTATTATTCGGTTTATTTTGAACTCAAATCTCCCAGTCCAGCTCATCAATGCTTTCTGCCATCTTATCCTCAAAGATTCGCCACTCCCACGGACGGGAGGAAACGAGAGCTCTGTTTCGCCTCACCCTGTCAGTGTGTTTCATCAAATGGGATCATTGGAGATTGGGACGGAAGGAGATGCAACGGAGCAGGCCGCTATTCTTGAACAACTTCTGATTTTGATCCTTCAACTTCTTCTGTTTGCCACTTCCCACCATCCCTTCGTGCGACCATCCCAATTTGACAACATTAAGTTCCTTTTCAGACTCCAAGTTATTTCAAATCTTCCCAATCCGTCCCTCCTGGTTCTTCTTCTCAGCTGCCTCTTGCTGTACCAGTCTCTCACCACCCCGACACAAGCAGCAGCTCCCACGTCCTCTCCATCGACGTCTCGACTGACATTTGTATCGAAAATACGTCAAACGACCATTCCACAAACTGTAAGCTCCATCCGAACCTCACCACAAACCGTTCCGTGTCTCAATGTGCCCTCTGAACAGAAACAGTCGCCACTCGATTGGAAGGCACTGGCCCTCACTTTGGCAAAGTGTGTGGAGTTGGACGATGAAACAAGAATGAAAGAAAATTCGTCCTTGCTCCAAGAGAACGGATCCGATGCAAATGCCGCTGACGTCAAACTTTGGATGGGAATGCTGATGAACTCGTGGGGCATCAGACGAGAAGAACAAAACATGGTTCATCAAACTCTCTCAAATGACATTGAATCGTCTGTCCATTTCGCCCAGAGAGGAGAGAAAGAGAGAGAAAGTTCAGCCGACAAGGTTCGACAAGAAAGCGGAATCACTGTCATTGACAAACACTTCTACAATGCTTTTGTCACATCTTCGTTGTCACCAGGCCACAGCTCGTTGCCAGGAATCAAACTCTTTCAAGCGGCCTCCTCTCTGAAGCCGGCATTATCACCAGACATGTCCGACACCTCATCCGGGGACAGATTATTTTCATCGCAGAGTTCATCTCACAACCTCCCGTCATTCAAGACATCAATCCCACTTCAGAATCATCTCTCTGCCGTGCGGACTCTATCTGCTCACCCCACTCGCCTGTCCTACCTCTCTGGTGGAGATGATGGGATGCTTCGCCTGTGGGGATTCTCTTCGTTCGCATACCGCCAGAGCCGTGTAGACTCTCAGACCCCATTTGTTCTGAGTCGCTCTTCGGCCCCCATTTTAGCAACTCGGTTCCTCGAACAACGCAAGGAAGCCGTGTCAGCGACATCTCACGGAGAACTCCGCATCAGTGCCATTCCACCGTCGTTTGATTACACCTCCGATGGATCACACCATAAACTGAATTCACTGAGCACATTCGCATTGAGCACTGCACACAATGGCGCCATCTGTTCCGTCGATGCCAGCAAAGACGAGAAAGCGCTGGCCACATGCTCGACCGATGGAACAGTTGGGATTTGGGTATTCATGAATGATTCGGGGGGACTCATCAGAGATTGTGAGGATAAAGTTGTCAAAGAATGGGAGTGGAATGAAGGGAAGCAAGGGGATGGCAGTTGGGAGCTTGTCCCCGACCGATCTTCGCTGTACGTGGGGCAAAGAGACAACCTGAACGAGCGGGTGATCAACCACCCAACTTACACTCAACCACTGCGTGTGGAACACGAACCACTCGTCAGGGCACTGTCGATCACTCATCCGCAGGGTGCTAAGCCAACACAGGCCTTGTTCAATCCAATCAATCAAAACCAACTATTTATTGGGTACCGGAATGGAGATTGGGCCGAGTATGATCTTCATCACACAAAACGCATCTCCTTGTTTACTTATCAAGACTACTCCAAAATTGGAGATGCTAGCGCCGATGCAAATGATACAAGAAATGGGAATGGATTGGGTCATTGGATCACAAGCATGTCGTTCTCCACAGACAGCGGGAAGTTGCTGATCGCCAATAAGAACAGTCGCGTGACGTTGGTCGACACTCGAGCAGACTCCGCCAACTTTTCGATCGGCCAGACCATGAACAGTGGCAGCGGTCTCTCATGTCTGGATTGGACGTCAGACGAAAGTGTCTTCGCTGTTTGCAGTTTCAACAACGAAATGAAGCTGTTTGATATTCGGCGGGCTCATCCGTCTCACATGCTCGTCCGGACAACTCACAAGCAAGTGTTTGGCAGTGGGATCACAACCATCCGATTTCATCGCATGTACAAGTTATGTGTTGTCGGTGGGGCAGATTCCATGCTGAAGGTCTTTGTTACATCCACAGAATCTGATGATCTCCCAGGTTATGTCACGTCAAATAACAGACGACTGAAGGAGATTAGAGAGAAGGAAAAAATGGCCCTCAAGACAACTTCACAGCGTGGGGAGCAGCAAAGAAAACCGCGGATAGTTACGTCCCAACACTGACAATTTCATTTCATTTTCTTCGTTCTCTTTACGAGGTAGCTCCCATTTGGACTGGGATCGCGACTTTTATTTGTTTTCAACAATAGTTTGATTTATTATCAGAATTAAATGCATTTGACAAACTTGAAATTGCAGAGTAGAAAACTATTGCATGGATGATAGAGATCAGTTGGGTTTGATCCCCTGGCAAATGGCAACTCAAATCAAATAAAGGGCAGATCTCAAACATTCCTAAAAATGAACTCCCAACCTCATCATGTTGATCTAGAACTCTTCAGAAGCACGTTATGCCCACATTTTCCACTCCGCACAATCGAATTCTTTGTTGCTGAACTCAGCGCCATTGGCCAAATATCCAGAGCAGTACTGATCCGTTGGTTCATCATGCGAACTGAGGGAATTGTACCCCTCAGTTCAAGCACAATCTCGACGGCACTTGGCGTGAAAATACAGCAGGTGTCCCAGATCAGGAAGAAGCTGGATCAAGAGGAAACGAACGACGAACAGACCTTGAGTTTGAGAAGAAAACTCTCGAATCAACAAGAATCGATCATCATCAGAGATATTCTCGACAGTTACTCCGGTCACACTCCTTGGACGATCCACAATCTCCAAGAGAGAGCGGCCCGAGATTCTTTGTCCAGCGTCGGAAAGAACTGGGCTTATGACTTCATCACCAGCCATTCTGATGAAATATCCAAAAAGAAATACGTTCCGAAGGAGAAATCGCGAATGCAAGCCGATCCAAAGAAGATAGTGAAATACCGAACAGATTTGTCGAAACTTTGCCGAACTGTCCCATTTATTCTAATATATCAGACTGACTAAAGTCAGTATCACTTTTTTTGAAGACTCATACAATCGTGTTTTCATCGTCCCAGCCAACGACAATGAGAAGAAGATGCTGCCAGTTGATCGTGCGGAAAAAGCACTCACGATCCTCCCATTAATCTGCCTTGATGGCACTTCATCACCACCGTTCGTCGTGACAGGAGGACGAATCGATCCTGTCGAATTGGCAATGATGGGTGTCCTCGTCCAACGTGATTGTCACATGGTCGAGGCCCCATCACAATGGATAAATTCCGACATCTTCTGTGACTTCCTACAAACTGTCGTCGTTCCAGACATAAACAAGAAGAGATCCGAAGCTGACAAACTCACGGTGCCTGCTCTGATCCTGGTTGACAATTGTTCAACCCACAAAACAGACAAAGTTAAGGAAATTCTGCTCTCAAACAACATTTTACTGTGCACATTCCCGCCGAACTCCACACATTTACTCCAACCTCTAGATCTCACCTTTTTTTCCGTCTGGAAGAGATACCTCAACACAATGCGAGGAATTGCACGATCAGAAATGACCACCACCATCGTGGCAAAAGCCGTGTGTGCCTTCAAACAGGCAACCACACCGATTCAAGTGAAGCGGGCGTTTGAAATTGGCGGAATAACGCTAGCTCGATTCGGCAATACAATCAATCCAATTGTTGATCATGTCAGATTTCGGAGTATTGTGGAACAAGCTGACACAACCAACAAACAAGCAACCACAACCACAACACCAGTCAAGCGGAATCAGTCAACAGATTTTGGGCTCATCGACCTCAGAAAAAGAACCAGGACAAGTCTCTCGAAGGAATAATTTCTGTTTTTATCTTTCATATCTTTTGAATTCATCTCGTACAGATGGATTTACATTTTCTGTGGGAGATTTCTCAACTAGAACAAAGATGGTTGATATGGTGTAGAAATGAGTCCTTCATTCAGATCTGCCCTTTAAGTGATTTTAGTTGCCATTTGCCAGGGGATCAAACCCAACTGATTCGACTTCTCATTGTTTCCTTATGGGAGATCACCAATCGGTGATCTTCGAATATTGACTTTGTCTCTTCGAGATGAAGAAATATTAAGTATTTGTCCAGTGAAAGTAGGCTTGTCTGACCGGCACTGACCTGTCAGTTTTCACCGAAAAGAATTTCTACAAAACTAAAATTCGAATCAATTGCGATTGTGGTCATGTATCATATTCATTTATGCAATATTTGACTCTTTTTCACATCAATCAATTTGTTTCGCTTTAATCTTCGGGTTTTTTATCTGTTTTGTTTTCAAAAAAGAACGGTGGGCTGTCGATCTTCTTTTTTCACCCTCTTGTTGAATCTCTTTGATGTTTTGTGAATAACTGAATGTTAGCGAAGACAAAAAGGTATAACTGCACTTGACGGACCGGAGTGTAGATCACTCCATAAGTCTTCCTTTCGGTTGAAATTTCTGAAATTGCGGGCCTTTTTTCTTGTAGAAAATGGGTTTTCACAACACCTCGACAGACAATCTTCAAAAGATCTTTCTGGATGAACAATATACAACTGAATTCCTCGAAATCCACAATCTCACTCCGATCCCCCATTGTCCACAATGTAAGACTCCTTTACGACTCTCAGCCGAACCAACGCCCAGATTTGGATGTCGGGCTCACGATGTGAACCGATCGAGATTCAGTGTAACTCCATTCCATGGGATCAGGGTATAGATAAACAAACTGCTTCTGATCAGCCTTTATTGTTATCGAAGACTATCTCAAATCCAATCCCACGAATTTTCTGGAGAATCTGATCGAACTGTCTGCAGTTTTTTCAACTGTGTCGCCAAGCTGCGACCGTCCGTGTGTGGGCGAATTGGCTAAGAATTGGCGGGGGAGATCGACTTATTGAAATCGATGAGTCCTTTTTTGGACGGAAGAAAAACAATCGTGGCCGTGAACGACCACAACATTGGGTATTTGGCATGCTGGAGCGACTGGAGAATGGAGAGAAGCGTGCTCTCATTCCCCCTGCCCAGAATCGGACAAAACCTGTCCTTTTAGGGTATTATTGAACAATGTACCGCTCCTCCATCTCCCATAAATTTGGACTGCTGGGCGGCATTCCATGCCATTCAAAGGGCTCTTAACTTCGCCTACCAAACGGTTAACCATCACATGTTCTTTATAGATCCCATCACCCACACACATATTAACAACATTGAAGGGATGTGGTCGCGATTACGAAACTTCATGCCTGATCACGGATGTCACCCCAGTCATCTCCTCGACTACTGTTCCCTGTTCACCGTCCTATGCATTCAACGCATTTCATTCTTAGAATTCCTTCAATTGCTTCTAACATTCTCTGTTGCCCAGTATGACCTCGTGATCAACGATGATTGTGATGGCGACGGAAAGGAGGAGGGAGAGGATGTCCGTATAAATGGGCGAGTGAAATATGTTGATGAAAGACGCAATGACGGCACTTACAACAATGAAAAGCTGGGAGAAAAGAGAAGAGAGGAGAGAATGATGATTGTGATCGAGGAATGTGACGAGTAGACCTGCGAGAAGTCGACTAAAAGAAAGTGTACCGGCTAACAAGTGACATAATAAAACCAATTATCGTTCGACAGAATTGGTGTCTGAGCAATTGTTCAGATTCTGACAGTAGACGGCTGACGGTTCCATCGTTGCAGAAAGGGGAGTAAAAGACATGAAAATAGACCCATGAAGGGGAGAAGAGTCCACAGCAGCAACAAGATAGAGAAGCAAGAGAAGTCAAAACAAAACTGCACGAGATCTGACCCTTTGTACAATTATCAACTGACACTGACCGACACTTTTAGCCGGTCAGACAAGCCTAAGTGAAAGAGACAAGTGTCGACCTGATGGGCCAAAAGTGATCGAGATGTTGGAATACCCATAATACAATTCTTCTCTGATCTCCCTCCACCATTTTAGCTCGTTTTTAAAAATTACTAAGAAAATGATGACATAAATCTTGAATTTTCGACGTCATATCTCCACAATCAATCATCCACTTTCAACCAAATACCGTACATGCTCTTCGAAAAGACTTTAAAAAACGATTTTTATGAAAAAAGATGCAAAATTTTGCTTCTGTGAGTGTTACCACATCAAACAAAAGTCCGAAGACCAACAATCGATACCAATCTCTTCTCAGGATTGAGAAATGAATCGACTTTTCTTTCGATGGCGAAGCACTTCACTTGCACCGTATACTGCCGGAGAAAATAGACATCAAAAAGTCAAGGGAGTGATCACCATGTCATCTTGATGATCACTCACGGATTGGTACATCGCACTATCTCCCATCCTCGCTTTCACTTTCTCCTTCATGATCGATTTCACGGTCTTCTTCATCCTCGGTTCCAGGGTTCCTCACATGTTTTCAATTGCGCGAGGAACCGCTCAGACAGAACAACTTCCACATGGGTAAACCCAATAATGTCGTCAAAGGTGTGCAGCATTTAAAAAACACCAATTTCTGATTCTCCCCTCGTCATCCTAAATCCGATTTTTTCATTCAGAACGGCTTCAAACATCTCCACTGGCGTCCAACCAACCATTGCGATCTTTTGATCTTGTCTCCGAAGGTTTCTCAGATCTTTACCTATCACTGGCACTTCTCTTGGAGCGTGATACGTGCGAATCTCTTTCACGTGATGGGGGCTCACGTTGGAACTGATTCGAGGTTCGTTTCCATTCATTTTCACCAATCTTCCTAGTGGAGACTCCAAACGGACAAGAGCCAGCGATAGAGAATCGCTTCCTCTACTGTAGTGTGTACGTTCCATCTGTGCTGTGGTATGCCTTGTTGGGTTCGCATTTTATTGTTACTTTTGAATCAGATTTTCCACCAGCAACCGACAGTATGGACCCGTTTTGAAATGCGAAGGTCTTGGTTTCTTCAATTGCACTGGCTCTACTGGAAAAATTTCCTCAGGTGGTGAAACAAAATTCATTTCTTCTTCGTTGGTGAGAGATTCCTGAAAGGACGACATGGGGAGTCTTGCAACAGCTCACCAAACATTTTTGACAGTTGAACAAATTTAGATTCGGACCGCCCTCAATTTTACCTATAAGGCATCGACTCAACAGATCTTAAATAAAAGGACACTATTCGGACTATTGGTGATCCTAATGGCTTCGTCGACAGTTTTCTCCGCCACTTTCACATCGTCAACACGGTCGTCCACCGGATTCGCATCCTCTTCATTGGCCTCCGCCCATTTCGCAGTGTCTATGTTGACCCTCCCGCATTTGTAACTTCCAGCTCTGACTTTGTTGTGAACATGTTGAGAAGCCCCTTTATCAACCATATCTGTTCGACTATGTTGAGCGGAAGTCATTTTTTCGACGGTGCTCACGATCGACACAATCTGAGTAAAATGAAAAAACTCGTTCCAATTGTTATCAATTCGGAGAACGCAACTTTTCTCTGTTTTTCACCCCAGCACATTTTTTCTGGATTGATCTTGACAAAACCAATCTGAAAGGTGGTAATTTCTCAAGGTTCGATGCAGATTCGTGTTTGATTACAGTATCCATGACCAAGTAATTCTGTGAATAGAGATGAATGATGATTTGAGCTAGGTGCGTGGATACCATTCTCGAGGATAGTGAAAATTTATTCAACTTGCATCTTGCATACACACAAAAATGTCAAGGTGAATGAGACGATCTCCCCGCAAAAAATCTCGATTTTTGGAAGGTTAATGAATCTCGGCGCCATTCGGACAGCACGACAACGTCAGTTGTCTCGTCAGTCTGAGGTCGTGTCCTTAATTCCAAGATATAAATGGCATTTCAGACATTATTTCGATCAAGCGCAGCATCAATCTCACCCAGCAAGATGAACGGGGCAGCCCAAGACGATTTGAGAGCAAACAGGATTCAACAATCACGTGTAGACTAATTCGAGGATGCTGATGAACTTTGGTTGGAATTGATTGAACGGTTTTTTCGATTTTATTGAATCGAGCCGAGCCTATCAGAAAAGATATTGAAAAGAGTGGACTTGTTCTTCGGGCTCCTACCAACATGTTGAAGAGTCTCAGAAATGTGGAACATACTCTTAAGGAATGGAAACTGACGAATACACAAAAAGCAATCGATTTGGATGATCAGAAGGGACGATGAGGAGTTTTAAGATGGAGGGCAACATTATTCTATTGTTCGTCCGGATCTTGTCTTCGTCAGTCTTTAATGGTTTTATAACTACCCCTCTTTTCACATCTTACGGCACTTAAATGTTCGATAAAAGAGAGATCTTGGTTTAAGTTTGAGATGTGAGAATGAAGGTTTCAGCAAATGCCACACGAATGTCTCACGCGTCAACAAGTACAAAACTTCCTAAATCGAGCGGAGTTCCGTCGAATCCCTAATCTTATGGAACGATACGTCAAAGTCACGCTCACAGCTCTGGCAAAGCGCGTGGACCTCATCTATCACGGCTTCATTAATCCGACATGATTCAACGCTGCAAGGAAAAAAATGGAAACTCGGACTCGTATTCAATTTGGACGAAACCAGTTATTCGTTCAAAAGGAGTCACACTACGAGAATTCTACACCAATGGACAATGTGGCACCCATTATTCGGGCTATTCCGGAGTTTCAAAATCGATAATTTCATCTCACAGTGAGTGCAGATGTGGCGAACTGTGCCACTGTTGCCATCCTAAACACAGCACAGATCGCCCCAGATTGGCGGAAATGGCAATCTCATTCCATAATTTATATTCCAATAGGTGTGAATGGGTTCTCACAGAAGATCGTAGAAAAAACTTTCGAGACAATTACTGGTTCTGAGATCAAGAACAAAAGAGCATCAATGAAATCATCATCTCTTTTTCGATTCGTAATGAGTTTGGACATGCGCAGTGGTGGGACTGGTGATTCTTCATCATGAGTTTGAGGTGTTCTTCGAGCGCACGTGAAAAGCAAATCAAAATTGTCATCCTGTAATTGAATGTGATGAAAAAAGAATCGCATACATTATTCCCATTCTATTCGAAGTAAAATACTGTCGAGGTGGACATTGAATGATTGAGTGTCGGTAAACCTGATCATATGTCACATAACAGCAGTTTGTTGCGGAAATGGGGTCCGCAGTCGGAGATCAATCTTTGTCTCTTGGTTTGATCAAACAGTGGATCCACCAAAAGGGCCTCCAACGCTTCCATCACAAAAGATGTGGTGTGATTTTGTCCTTCGCTAGTGAAATGAAGGATACGTTGGTCCAGTTCTCCTATCGGCTTCCTGTAGATGCCAATGAATGCAAGATCAGTTTGGTGTTGTTTTCTCGAAGAAAACTCTCTGTGATTGTTTGAAAAAAAGTAATTTCGTCCAATTTTCCTTGAAATCTGTCACAATCATATATTGATTCGGTCATAGGTTTTGTCTCATTTTGTTTATCCCTCTTCCCTGATCCTCTGCCTCATCAAGATGATCATCAAGAACTTGTTCAGATTCTTGAAGTGCTGAAATTTTACGTGAAGCTTCCTTTCGACAGAGACAGACTGAACAAACATCAGTCCTTCGATGAGATTCACGCAGATCAACTGTAAAACCCCAGAAGGTACAGTCTGAATAGTTCAAAGTCGAACATCAATAATTCAAAGTCGAAGTCAATAATTAAAAGTCGAAGGACCAAATTTTTGGACCAGTTTGTTCTAGTGAACGTCACACACCACTCTTTCATGCTCACAAAAACAAAATCAATGATCATGGTAATGGCTAGCCAAGTATCATCCGACACCATTCATCACTTTCTCGGCATAAGTTCACTTTTTAGAGCTCTTTTCACAGTAATTCTGCTTCAAAGCCCAGAAACACCAACAAATCAGATCCTCCAGAAGTTGAACAAGGCCAAAAGTTTCCATAATTACTTACACCGATGACTCCTTCATGCCTCTCAAACGTCACTTCAATCCTACTATCTCTTGCGTGTAACAGGCTGTTTTTTCTCAGACCAATGAAGTGACTGTTTTCATCTAAAAAGCTCAAAATCACTCCAGAAAGCAGGAATGCATTGTTTTCAATCCTGAAAAACGTGTTCACATGTTAGAGCACATGGGTACAAACAGTTCACAGTAGAAAAAGTGGGAATTGTGTGCTGCTTTCGAAGGCTAAAGGAAACACAGTTTTTCGACTTTGAATTAATTCACTTCGAATTTGAATTATTTCCTTCGACTTTGAATTATTTATGTTCGACTTTGAACTATTCAGACTGTACTATATTCCATTTTAATGCCTGTTTCTTGTGCTAATTCTTGCCAGATCTCGAATTTTTTCCGGAGAATGGATCTCGTTCGCATTTATAGTGGAGTCACCAATCGGTGTCCTGTCACCAATCGGTGCTTTTTTCTTGAAAAATCACAATTGGTCAAACTAAGAAAAAAATAAAATTTTAGAATTATATTCCCATGCGATCCCGAGAAAACCTCAAAATACATCTTTTCAACCACTTTTTTCGTGTGTTCTCGTCATATCTTCACATCCCATGAACCGATTTTGATGAAATTTTCCACAGGAACGTTTTTTTGGTGAAATGAAAATTTTGGAAAATTTTGGAAAAAAAATTGTGGGTATCTGGGAAGATATGAAAAAAGGCTGTTTTTCGCCCAGAAAAATTTCATGGGAAAAAAATTTTATTTTTTTTGATCGTCTTTTATCGATATCTTTACGAAAAAAATGCTTTTTCTTCGGTCTCAAACGGATGTCTGGTTGTGGAGAAATGAAAGATAAAAAGTGAAAAAGTCACAAAAATATTTGGTACCCTACTGTCTAAAGTATTTTGAGGTTTTCTCGGGATCGCATGGGAATATAATTCTAAAATTTTATTTTTTTCTTAGTTTGACCAATTGTGATTTTTCAAGAAAAAAGCACCGATTGGTGACAGGACACCGATTGGAGACTCCACTATTATTTGGACAGATCGGGATTTGACAGTAGTTGTTCTTTGGAGCTTTCTTCCGAATGATTCACAACACGATCAAAAAATCGAGGGTTGATATGTCCTGGTTTGGTTCTGATTTAACTCCAAGGAAGACCTTTTGACCATACCTGTGCAAATCAAGCCACTCTTCTGCCACACACCATCCTCTCAACAAGAATGACGATGGAAGGTAATACGAAAGAACTAATGATTTTACGGAGAGTTAGTTGTATCTTCATATTTCCTTTCTCGTTTTGTCGTCGGGTTAGCAGCGTTCTTCGCCTTTTTCATGGTTCTCCAGCTTGTCTTTTGTGGGGAACGGAAGGTCACAGTACTGACATTCTCTTCTGAGACCGGTTTTTGATCTCACTGGCGTCCCAAGGGTCATTTTTGGCTTGGGTTGACCCTTGTGTTGAACAGTGTGTTGTGGTTTTGGAGGCGGACGAAGTGTCGCTTCGCACACAGGGGTTGGCTGAGCTTCCTGTGTAGGAACCGGCGTTTTCACTTCGGTTGCAGCCTGTGGAGCTGGTTGTGGTGGTACAAAGTTTGCAAAGAACGAGACCTCAGGCGAAGAATCTAAATCGATAAATGACATTGACACTGGAAATGGGTCACGTTTCCTTTACCTTCATTCTCAACGGACTTCGTGAAGGTATTTCTGTATTGTGATTTCGAGCCGTAGAACAGACTCGACATCAATCGGCTATTTTCTTTCTAAGCCTCCTTGAAACATATCCTGAACCCCCTTCAGTTCCAATTCAGTGTATTCTGACACCACGCTCAAGCAGATTCGTTGCTTCGTTCGGGTGAAATGGAATCGATTGGACGACGACTGAGATGGATCGACATGGAAATGAATGAATGGGTGACAGATCAGCCAATAACTCCAGAAATCCTCAACAGGGAGCAAAAACGGGAGGAACAGGAAAGGTCAGATTTGAACAGGTATGGTCAAAAGGTCTTCCTTGTTGTTAAATCAGGACCAAACCAGGACAAATCAACCCTCGAGTTTTAAAAGGGTGCCAACACTTCAATGAGAATCATTCCTAGTGACGTCACGAACAAGTTCCATGTCAACAATTAGTGCCTTTCTCTGAAAAACCGAATATTGGTCACACGTTGAACAAACCAAATTGTTCGAATAATACTCCCACGCGTTCCCGAGAAATCCGAAAAAAACGTTAGAAAACAAAACTCCTAACATTTTTTTAAACTTTTTATGATCTTTTTTCACATCTTCCCAGATACCTATCATTTTTTTCACTTATTAATCAAAAAATGGTTTTTACATAATAACGTTTCTGCAGAAAATTTCAGAAAAATCGGTTCACAGGTTGTGAAGGTATGACGAGAACACATGAAAAAAGTGGTTGAAAAGAGAAATTTTAAGGTTTTATCGGGATTGTGTGGGAGGAAAACTCAATTTTTTTTCTTAGTTTAACCAAAAGCAACTTCTGCAAATTACTGTACTAATCATTGAAATGGAACTAATTCAAACTCAAAAGACGTATGCTCTCTTTTGTTCATTGTTTGCTCGCGATACTATGACGATGGTTGATCTTTACTTGGATGGGTCACTTCATTTGTAGTTTTCCGTAGATTTATTCACTTTATTTGATTGTCCTGTGGATGGGAGATTCACCTTTCCAGTTTTTTTCTCATGCAACCTGAACTAAACACTAACTTGTCTGAACAAAGGGTCATGTATTCGCTAAAAATCATTTACTAGTTATGCAGTCGAACAATTTTGACTCTTTGTCCGAACCTGAGGGCTCGTTCTTCCAAATCCTCCGTCAACCAGCTTCGACCCCAGAGGCGACCAAGACGCCGGAAATTCAGATTGAAGTTGAGGATGTTCCGGTTCCCCCTCCAGTCCAAACGGGGAACCCCAGCTCGCTCAAGTCGACGAAAAAAGTAAGAAAGACTAGACCCTCCAAGACAATACAAGGCTCGCCCAAGCACGACGAGCAATTCAACAAGAAAAGCCCCCAGAGCTAAGGCGCCAACGAGCAGACTCAGAAACCAAAAAAGTTGCAGCAAAAGCTAAGCGTCATCTCCGATGATGGCTCCTCCTAAGCTTTTCACTTAACTTTTCTTCCCATCTCTATCTCTCTGAACTACCTAGCAATCCACTTCTTTTATCAAAAAGGAATATTCTCATGGTATCAACGAATCTTCCATTGATTGAATTGCTGTCAATCGACTCCATTTCTCCGCATCAGAGAAAAAGTTTAACCACCTATTCTGGAACACTCAGTTTTCTCATGAAAAAGAAACGAATTGAAGACTCTCTCTGATCACACAACCAAAACATGAATCATCCATAATTCCTTTGTGAATATCACAGATGGCAATTTGTTACTTTACGGAACTGGTCCCATAACGAGTCTACTAAGCAGATTAAAGAGATTTTCAAGTAAATTCGAAGCCTTTGAGGAATAAGAGATCAGATACATCATTTGTTTCACGAAAATAAAAGAGTGAGAAATGTTTTGATTGAAACAGTGAGGTGTCTGGGTCTTCAGATTAGAATTCTTTTTCGATAACTCCTCCTTGACCTTCTTAATTGCTGGAACTGCATGATTCTTTATTTTTTCTTCAAACTTTTCCATTTCCATCCATCCTTTTTCAGTCTTGTGAAGGATTGGATGACGACTCACTGACATTGGGGGGAGTGATCCTATATCAATGGTTTTTTGGAGTAGAAGGTGTGTTGAGGGGCAGTTCCAGCAGCATCGACCATGATGAAAGCTGTCATTTTGCCGATCGGACGAGTCTTAAGAAGGTATCCTCGCCATTGTCCAAGTTTGATAATTCTTCGTTTCCTTCATTGATTTTAGACTTGTAAGGATCTTTCATCATCTTGACCAATTAATTCTGGATGAAAGCGATTGTGCTTCACCAGCTGATTCAGCTTCATAAAAAACAGTTCTAGATTTACTCTGGTTGATACCCGGATTCGGGCTTCATTCGTTGCTTTTTCTGACTGTGTCAGTTTTATTGAAACAATTTTCCTTTTGGGCTGATCTTACCTTGATACTTCTTTCTCCACAGATCTGTTCATTATCGGGACTAAGAGTTGAATGAGTTTGGTAAAGGACAGCGAAGCGGGTTAGGAATACTCCGAATACTTGAGATTCGATGAATTGGAGCGACAGATTCGAATCTGCAGTAAGGTACTTGATCATTTGATTCAGTTCATCATGCGGAGCAAAATGAGAATCCACACGAGCATCAGGGCGTAAAGATGAAGTGTCTGAGAGGCGTCCAAATTGGCAAATGTGCTTTTCAAAGGCCGCTTCGACTTCCTAAAGAGTGTGACGACACATCAAACCGTCATCAATGTTCAAACACATTCGGACAGGTTTTGGTTTTCTTTTTTTGCTTCAGTAAAGAATCCTCAAAGGACAAGAATGTGGCAAAAAGTGCAGTCCAGAAAGATTGACCCCACACGAATTAACACTATTGACTCAACAGATCATTGTCAGGTTGGGACACAATGATGTCATTCATTTGCACGACGTTAACATGATGGTATGTTTCTCTTTTCGTTCAACAATGCTTCAAGGCTGACACTCTTATCTTAAAATCCGACCGTCCAGAAGATGAAAAAAGAACAGTCTCACATTCCTGGGCGAGGTGGTTTTTAGACTGATCTCCTGATCGCCACCTCACTCGCCCACAATCACTTCCCATTCATAGTGGTGTCACCACACCGTCCGGTGTCACCAATCCGGCCTTTTTTCAGATAAACCAAATCGTGGTCAAAGAAAGAAACAACTCAAATTTTAATATTTTACTCCCACGCGATCTCGAGAAAACTTCAAAATACGTGTAATATTCCGAATGCACACTTTTTTTCGACATTTTTGACCACATTTCTCCACAACCAGCCACCCTATTTGAATCCAATACAATATAGTATAGTCGGATAGATCTCGACAAAAAATGTTGAAAAAATGAACCAATTTTATTTATATTTCTCAGTTTGACCAATATTGATTTTTCCAGAAAAAGGGCCTAATTGGTGACACAACTATCACTCAAGGTGGGAATTTTATCCCAAATGAAATTGGGTTTTTTGGTTGGTGATTTCCACTTCACCAAGTTTTGGGTTGATCTGGACGACATCGAGAGTAAAGTACATGGTTTAAATGTCATTTTTGACATTCTTCTGGTAAATCTCAAGAACGGGAACCGGATACTCGAAATGTTGGCGAACAGAATCCCTCTCTAACTGAATAAGAACTAGTTGAAAGTTGCTCTTTGTAGATTCCATTCTCACACACTTTTTTCGAGTCTTTTGTCCAGTTTTTTTTGAAATTTGAAAAATGTGAAGTGTTCGATCATTGGTCGAAGTATATCATACCATGGGAATGAATGCTACAGATGCCCATGACTTCCCAGAAAATATCACACAAGATCCTCATCTTATTCAAACATTCCCCATCTCTATCACCTCAAAAGATCCGGTGACTTCAGTTTCGAATGTCGAAAACCACATCACGACAGATTCGACGCTCTCTTCTCTCAATTCCTCCTTCAGATGATTCAGAAGGACGAATCGGTTTCGATTACTCGCCTTTCACTGAGAACTGGACATTCCAAGATCATACAAAAAAAAGGAACAGGGTCCCTCATCTACTGACGAACGCACAAAACCACCAAAAAGTCCAAATTTCTCAGAGACTTCTCAACATTCTGGCTCCTCATTCTGGCAGACATTCTTGTAAATATACTGACGGGAGACGAGAGCTGGATTTCGTGGTCAACACCATCACATTTTGTGTGGATGGTACGCGGTGAGGAGGAGACGTCAATCCGAGAGACAGTCTTTGATGTGAAAAGTCCATGTTGATCGTCTTTTTCGGCATGGGAAATATCTTCTCCCATCTTGCCCACACTTGCAAAATATCGATGCGACTTATTTCATAAATCACATTGTCAACCCGATCAATGCTCACTCCCAAACTTTCCATCATGACCGCCCACCAGAAATTCTTTTTGACTTTGACTACGCCCCTGCGCACCGGGCCATCGTCACACAGCAGTGCATCCAACAGACCTGCTTCACACACCTTCCACATCCACCGTACAGTCCCGATATCGCAATTTGCGTTTTTTTTTACTCTTCGATTCACTCAAAGAACATTTATGGGGGCGCCCATCACACAGTCGCCAGAAACTCCATCAAAACAGTCAAAACTATCTCAATAGATTTAATATACCAGTGCGGGTAAACTTTTTTCGCAATTGGTGTCATCGTCTTCGCGCTGATGAAAATAATGGGGGTGAATATCTCGTACCAGGTGTGATTCTCTGTATTTGAATGATGTTTTTCGCGATTTGGCCTTTTTCTCTCTTTAAAGTCCATTCAAATAACTTAAAACACTTGATCGTGTGCAGTTTCAGACTCACCATTTTGGGATTGCCGTTCTCCAAATCCAAAAGGCTTGCATGGCGAATGAATCAGAATTTGGGTGATTCTTACCGATGTGTCTCAAAACTTTAAAAAAAGGGTGAAAAAAGTCAATCGCCAAAAGCCTTCTGCGTTTAAACGATCCGAGCTGATTCTTCCCAATTGTGACTCTAATCAAGTTTTCTCTTATCCAATCACCTTCTGTCTCATCGTGAGGACTTTTCTCTAAAATTGAAGGGCTTCCACCCAGACTGTGATGCAATGTCATGATTTACCTTTTCCTCTTATCGACAGCACATTTCACACAAAAATGTAATTAAAACTGTTCTCAATACTTTATTCGAGTAAAATCTTCATAATTGGCAAATCTCTTCAAAGAGACATGATGGTGAGAATCACCCTTTTTTTTTCTTTTTCCTCCTTGTTTTGACGTGGGACCTCAGTTCGATAAATTTGAAAATCTAGGGAAAAATACAAAAAGAATTGAGATTAATGACCACTTTTTAGTCAAAGAGGGAAAGATTGGAGGAAGAATGATCAACCCATAAAACAAGTTTGTGGACACCTCAGAAAAAATCACCCATCTCATCATTTCAGCTCACTCAATCCTTCTTCATCATGTCTCTCTTCACCGTATCTCTTCCCATTACTCCTAATATGTCTTCTGTTTCATCTGTCTCGTGTGTGGAGAGAAATGACATCACAGCTGACTGTAATTCATTGTATTACTCGAATTTGAGCTAATCATCTGTTCCAGCTTTGTCTTTTTCTGCGTGCCGTCGTTCGGTCTGGGTCGTCCAACATGTGTCGACACACCAAAAAGCGAATCTGCGATGAGATTCGCCGCTTCATGATCGAAAGAGGTTGTGATCGTCACATGGAGTGTCTATGATGTACGCTTTCTACAACAGAACCAGTTCAAGTAACTCGAACATATGAATTGTGTGGATCTGATTTATTCAATTGCTCCGAAACAACATCAGAACAGCAAGGAATGTACGACTATCAAATCCTTCGGGTTGATTAGGCTCAAGAAAACGGAGAGGCAGTGTGGAAGGGCGTTCTGTGGAGACTGTCCATTGTGGAGGACTGTCATCGGTGCGCGGACTCCTCGTTCCGTACATCTTTCCACTGTCGCCGGGAACGCCCTTTTACACCACCTCACAGTTTTCTTGAGCCTAATCGACACACAACCGACACCGAACACAATCACGATCAACCCCCACCCATCAGGACCCTCCGCGTCGTCACTATCACCCCCACTTCCCACACGAAAGCCAATCCCTCGCACCTCACATCCAACGGTCTCGTCTGTCTTATCTGCCTTGAAAATCGATTCTTTTTCCAATTCGTGTTCGTTGATATTCATCAAATTCATTTCTATCATCGACCTGTGATTCCAAGAGAGATCTGAGACTTGAAGCGGCAAGGTCCATTTCCGAGTTTGAGTTTGGTAAAAACACATTGGTTTCATCTGAAGAGCATAGAAAACGGGACTCTTGAAGACTAGGTGCCATAGACGGAGCCACGTGACGTTTAAAGAGACGACAATCCGACAAGAAATTACTTACGGTTGGATCCACATTCATCCGTTCTTTTAAAGGACGACATCATCTCACATATCGACTCCCCCAAAGCAGATTCTGTACATATTCATGCACGGAATCCCTTTTACGATCGGTAGATTGCGATATCATCGAAATTCGTTGATCCGTCCACAATATGTTCCTCGATTGAAATCAGCACTATAAGCGTGGGCGTGACATTTAAACGTTGTGTTCGGAGGAAGACGAGAGATAGTTAGCGCCTCCCTCGACAAGGACGAGAACATGAAGTGTGTTGAACGTGGAACTTCAACACACTGAGCCACTTTTTCTCTTTTTGGTTGTGCCTCTTTTCTTCTGTCCCGCTTCAATCCATTTTCAAAAACAAAAAAGAAAGAAAAAATAGTCGAGGGGAGAAAGTGAAGAACGTCACGATGAAGAGTCAGATTGCTCGTCGTCAACAATCGCCGAGAAGGGACGGCGAACGCTCCCCTCTCCCTCAACAAGACCCGCTTTCTCTGCCTTCTTCTTCTTCTTTTTCCTCTTCACCTTCTTTGTCTTCTTCTTGCCTGGAAGAGAAAGAGAAGAGAACGAAAATCAATGACGAACGACAACCAACAATCAAACGAAAGAGAACTCCTCCCAAAACATACGAAGGCTTCCGTCACTTGGAAGTGTCTGAGCCAGCACTGGCTCTTTCTGCGCAGTCTGATCCGACTCATCTTCCGTCTGAGTGCGGGTCAGATCTGACTGGACAGAAGTGAAGGTGCGGATGAACTGCTCGTTCCCAATCTCTTCTCTCCTCGATCTCTCTCTTCCTTCCTCCGCTGATTCCTTGGCTTCTTCGTTGCTCTTCTCTTCCTGCTTCACGCTCTCTTCCCTCTCCACATGCACTCCTGTCTTCTTCTTCTTCACCTTCTTCTTTTTCTTTCGTGGAGTGTTCTCACTGGCGACAGTTTCCACAGGAAGCTCCTGCAGCACTGGCTCTCTTTCTGGCTCTTCACTACCCTTGACCCCTCCTCCCCTTGTCCAGATGTCTGCTCCCAGATGCCTTCCCTCTTCCGCATCTCCCCTTCTTTCTTCTTCATCGTTATTCTTCTCTTCCTCTTCATCCCTTCTCTCTTCTTCATCGTAATTCCTCTCTTCCTCTTCATCCCTTCTCTCTTCGTGTTGCATCTCATTTTGAGTCCCGCCTGATTCTTCCTGTCTTTCTTCATCCTCTTCTTTCTTTTCCTCCTCTTCCCTCGTTGACTCTCGTCCAGCCTCATCTTCTTCTTCAACTTCAGGAAGCTTTGCTGTTTGTGCTGGCGTGTCATTCATGAGCTTTGAAAGCCTCATCTTGCAACCGTTTGATATTTCCGTCAGACTTTGCTGCATTTTCTGGAAGAGTCGGAAGATGAAACGATGAGTGAAAACAGGGTGAGAAATGGATAGAGTGAATCTCCAGAATCGACCCACACGTGATCATACTTGTTCGAATTCTTTCAAATCTTCAATTGTTTCATCAAACTCGCGACATTCTCTCTCTTTGTTCTCTTTCTCTTGTTTCATTTGTTCTCGCAGTCGTAACTTTTCAGCCTTTCGTTCTTCCTCACTCTTCTTCTCCTTTCTGAGTTGTTCATGCCCCTTTTTCCTTTCCTTCAATTCATTGATCCGTTGCGTCAGCTGTTCCTGCTTCTTTCGCTCCTCGTCAATTTCTTTCATCACATGCTCCCAAGGCTGCGCTGATGAAGAAGGATTTGACGGGTTGTACGTGATAGACTCAAAGATGAGGTCGAGAGAGGAGTGGAGAGAGGAGAGGAGGTGCGAGAGATTGGATGACGTTGCTGTCAAGGCCTCCACGTTGGAAATGACAGGCTATCATGGAAAGATCATGGGAAGAGTGATACAAAGATGGAGGACAAACGGAAAAGATCTTGCTCCATTCTTCTTTGCTTTTCTTTTTCTGTTCTTCATCTTCTTTTCGTTGACGTTCTGCTTCCTCCTCTTGAAGTCGCTGGGCTTGCTCTTCCTTTTCTCTCGCCAGTTCTTCCCTTTCAACGATTTCTTGGGTCTGATTGTGCTCATTCGTTGCTGTTTCTTCCTCTTTCTTGTTCAGCCCTTCTTCGTCTGCTTCTTCCTCCATCGTCAATTCTTTTTCGATTTCTTTCCGCAGTCTTTCTTCTTCAGCTTGTTTTTCTTGAATTTTTCGTTCTTTTCGTTTCGTTTCCATGATTTCTCTGCGTATTCTTTCTTTCATTTGTTCAATCGTCTCACCATCACTGTCTGGTTCAGAATCTTTTTCAGAATCTTCCTCTCGTTGGGAGTCTGACTCGTCTTCATGGTCTGATACTGGTTCTTTTTGGTCTTCCGAGTTCTGTTGAATCGATGATGAAGATTTTACCTCTTCCACATCTCGTTCATCCTCTGTGTCAGTTCCAGGATTCTGCATGAATCAGGAAATGTTTGAGAATGGATATAATATTCGAGATAAATAAAGGGGAAAACGGATACGAGTGAATTTCGCCCGGTTTCTCTCATTTTCTCTTCCTCAATTCGCTGCTCTTCGTCCATTTCCAACTTTTGCTCTTCAAGCATTCTAATTGATTCTTGGTGTTCTTCTTCAGCTCTCCGGCGATTTTCAAGATGCGACAAAATCTGTTCATCTTCTGGTTGTTTAAGGTCGCTATCATCAGATTCTTGAAGGTCATCTCCATAAACTGTTCTTCCTTTCACATCTTCATCTGGATCTGTGGATAGTTCAGCCTCGTCAACAGAATCTCTGAGTTCGGGCTGTGTTTTGTGAAGTGTCTCAAGTTCAGTCAGAGTATCTCGAGAAATCTGATGTTGACGGGAAGGAGTAACAGTAATTGGTTTTCCGGAAGTTTTTGGACTTCTAAATAGAGTTTAACATGCAAAAATGGTGAAAAGTGAAGATTGTTCTGGATGACAAGAAATCAGGGCAAACAGTTGAGTTTTTGGTTTTTGGCCTCGAGGACTTGTTTTTGTGGCTTTGTTTTGGGCTTGGAATCGTTTTGCATAAGAGTTTTGATAATCTGGTGGAGTGTGAGAGACGAGTGGCGATTTCTTTGCTCGGGTTGGGGATGGATTTGAGCGTTCAGGAGTGTCTTGTACAGATTTGGAATAATGTTGGGGAGTTGGAAGTTTAGATTTTGGAGTGGCGCGAGTGGTGGTGGCTGGTGATGAAGTTTTTGGTTCATCTTGGTGGGAGTGGGTTTGTTTCGGAGTCGTTCTGGAATAGGACATACTAGCGTGATTTTTAAATATACACAAAGAGTGGGGAGTTGGATAAGGACCAATTCACCCCTGAAATTGATCAACCCGCATCTCCAATGATCCATCCAAAAAAACAAAAATCCATTAATATTGGTCAATGATCGTTGTCTGAACAGATACACTCCTTTGAATAACACATTGGATCATTTTTCATCGGGACTCAATGGAGTTCAGAGGATATTCCTTTCAGATTATCTCTTCCCGTGCACAGCGTGGTGAGATCCCCCAGCACACTCAACACCCCGTATTGTTTTGAAACAATGATTCAATCAAGTTGAGACCATAAATTGCTTTTTTGGAGGTGTCTTTGAGAGTAACTTGACAGTCAAATGCAGTCCTTTGTAGTGAAAAATAACAGAGTGTGAATGTGATCAAATAATTAACAGTTGCACTTCTTATCGTCTGTCTGCTTTGTGTCAACGTCAACAGTGTCCTTAACCTCGCTATAGGGACAATGATGAAACATAAAAAAGAAGACAGACGGGTCCTCCTGAGGCTCTCTTCGAAGAGCGATCCGGGCAATTTCCATAAAGGCCTCTTCAACATTGGAATTGTCTTTGGCTGATGTCTCGTAGAAGAGAAGATTTCCTTTCGACTGGCACCATCCCTCAGCGCGCTTTGTTGGAACCTTGAAAAGGAGGAATAGGAATCACAAAAGAAAAGAAATCACACAGTCCGTTGATCTTCAAGATCACTCTTGTTTCCTAGGACAATGAATGGGAAGTTTTCTGGATCGGTGGGGGATCCTTGGAAGAGGAATTCATCCTTCCAGCTTTCGAGATTTTCGAACGTTTTGTTGGCGGTCACATCGTAGACAAGAATACATGCATCAGAGCCACGGTAGAAAGCAACACCGAGAGATTGGAATCGTTCAAGACCAGCTGGAAAAGGACAAGAAAGGGAGATGAAAAATAGAAGTAGAAAGATTTTGGATTGAAAAAATGATAGAATAACATACCTGTATCCCAAATCTGCATTGTAACTTGGCGTCCATCAACGATGACTTCCTGAAAAAGAAAACATCCATGAAGAAGAGAGAAAAGCGCGGATGGAGACGTGATTACACAAAACAAGGGAGCAGGGAAAAATCAGAGTATTGTAAGGTCTTCACACCTTGGTGAGGAAATCTGCACCAATTGTTACTTTGTATTGTTCGCTAAACTTATGCTGTGCGAATTGGTTGATAAGAGACGTCTTTCCAACACCAGAGTCACCGAGGACAATGACTTTCAAAAGTGCACGTTTTCTTTGAGCCATTTGACGGTTTTTGATCTTGAACCCACATTTTTGTTCTCAACCTGTGAGGTCGTTTTAAACTGTCTCTTGCCATGAAAAAGTTGTGACATGAATAACTCAAAGTTAAAACTGATAATCTTGGACATCTGGGGTCTGTGTTGCCTTGGGAATTTCTTGGAATGAGAGAAGTTCGATAGCATCGTTTGGGTAGTACGTAGTAAACTGAAAAGGGATACATAACATCAATGTTAGGGGAGAGAAATGAAGAACAGACACCGACCCGGATTCTGTTCGGGATTCCGATGAAACGGAACGTTGTCGGCTTCTCGTTGATGAAATAGGTGAATGAGCGAGGAGTCGATTCCATATCGATTTCTATTGTCACTTTATCACCTGGTTTTGACGCTTCTTTGCATGTCTTTCGGAAAACCTGAACATTCTGGTGGAAATACTCTCCACTGGATGTTCAGACGAAAAGAAGATCTTAGTCAAATGAATGAGCATTCAAACGATCCAGATTGCAGTCCAAACGAGCAAACATCTAAACAAATCATAGCGATTGAAAACAGACCCCGATTTCCTTGTCCGAGAGGCTGGTTAATCCCGTCAAATTCAGCCTCCGCATCGAATCCTCCAAACGCTGAGCAGGCGATAAAACGAATGAGATGTACAAACTAATCCATTTTGAGGTCTTTTCTTTGAGAAGGAATGTGCTGTGATGATGAAAATGTGAAGAGGATGCATGAACGAACCATTGGTAGACTCCTTTTGAGATAATGTGGTCGACAAGGACAGTTGACCACCCTCGCATTCCGGTTCTCGTGAAAACACCATTTTCAACGACTGTTGTGTTGGGAGGCGAGACTAAAATCGGCAGAGATTGGATTGACGGTACTTCATCATGGAAACGAATCTCAAAATAAGAGACACATACTTTCGTCTGACACTTGCATTGGGCTCGACACGGTTTTTTGGACAATTGATGTGAGAGCATCAAGTGCTGTCTTATTTCGTTGAACAGAAGCCTCCAAGAGTTCAAGTCTTTTCAGAATCGCTTCTGAATCAAAAGAAGCGTATGTATCACTATATTCATTTTGGTCGTCCTCCATTTCACGTTTTACAGTTCCGAGAGGGATTCCCATAAGATGGGTTAATTTTTACCTTGCCACACTATTATCTTCATTCTCATTTCACGATATGGATCGTTTGAATGGAATATAAATTGTGTGAGGAGTATATGTGCAGGAGAGTTCTTTGATGGGAAAATTGTGTAATTTTCATTCCTCTTGATGAAGTGATTTTATCAACAAATAAAGTTGATCGTTAAAATAACAATGACATATTTGTTCATTTTCTCGAACTAGGCTTCCTAGCTTTTGCTGCTTCCTTCTTTCCCAACGGAGCACGTCGCCCAGAATGTGGCTTCGAACCGTGCGGAGGTCCCTGAATACAAAAACCGGAAAACAAGAATCTTGTCGAAGAAAAAAAGCTACAGACCCGTCTTTTTTGTCCAGGTGGCGTAAAATCGTTTGTGCTTTCTCTTGTGTTTGATTTCGCGTGGCGTTTTGGACCTCCGTATCCAAATTTCCGGTTCTAATGTAGATCGATCACATAAGTCCAGAAGAATGAGAGAAAAAGATACTAACCTTCATTTCTCGTTTTCTCGTCACTTTCTTATCGCCTGGTCTGGTTGATACATGATGGAGAAATGAAGGGCAAACTTAACTCCTTTCTTTTTGGTAGAAGCTTTAGATTTCTGCATTGGGAAACTATCATCTTTGGCAGCTTTCATTTGGTCGATAAAATCTTGCCGAATCTTGTCATGTCCTGGCTTTTTCTGTGGTTGTTGTTGTTTAAGTTTTTTTGCTATAGAAACAAACATCTAGGTATTGTGGAGAAGACAAACTTTCACTTCGTTGAATTCTGTTTCTTTTCTTGATCTCGATTGCTTCGAGTCGTTTTTTCTCTGATTCAAGACGTTTTTTGATCTATGAGTTAAGTATCACAACAAAAATCATCATCACATAATGGTACAGTTCAGACCTTTCCCATATGTTCATCCGTCTTGATCATTGGGGGAAATTCTGTTGGTGGTCGCTGCCAT
This sequence comes from Blattamonas nauphoetae, assembly GCA_033064195.1. Taxonomy (NCBI): domain Eukaryota; phylum Preaxostyla; order Oxymonadida; genus Blattamonas; species Blattamonas nauphoetae. The sequence continues at coordinate 62,730 of JARBJD010000108.1, read as the reverse complement.
TTGACTTTGTGCTTTGTTAGGAATATCTGGGCAACTTTAACATTCTCAACTGTTTGTGCATAGCTGATAGATGGGGTTTTTGTTGAGATATAATTGTTAAACAGGATGAGAAGAGAGCAGACAAGTTAACCTCCCTGTCAAGGTCATCATGAACGTCAGCAATGGATATTCCCCTTGAAGAGGTGAAAGACAACGTTTCCAAAGGATTTGGAGGCTGTTGGAATTCATTTAAGCGATGAAGGATGAGTTTTTTGTCCTGGAGTTCGTGGTGGCGACGAGGCTTTTTTTCTTCGTCTGATGAGGACGATTCCGAGTCACTGTCAGAGTGGGCAGAGACCGCATCAATGTCATCATCCTTAAGCATTTCTGAAGCGCTTTCTGATTCAGAATCTGACATTGGGAGATTTTCCCATCGCTTTTTTTCTTCATGTCTCGTCCTCCAATCCCACCTTCCACAAACGATTCTGACTTCCTTGCACAGCTCCGCCATGAGATAGATACACATTGCCCACCATCATCAGCTCCACAGCTCCCAGCTGTACCACAGGATTGTTTCGAAAAAGAAGAGGATGTCACCATCAGTACAGGGACGTTTCACACATATTCATCGGGACAATCGGGACCTCTCATGGTGATGATTCATGGAATTGGATTGAGTGCAATGAGTTTTGGTCAATTGGCTGTCTGTTTTACATTCCACTCAACTTCTCCTCTCCTAGCTACTACTGAAAGGAACTGCACGTGTATTCGCCCCAGATCTCAGAGGTCATGGTATATATTCTCACTGTTTGATATCATCACATTCTTCTTCAGGAAAATCATTCACCAATGATGACGAGAACCTGGACCTAAATGTCATCACATCCGATGTTGCTGAACTTGGTCTCTTTTTTTTTCAAAGTCTCCATCATTTCTTTAGTCAATACTCTCTTCCCTAAATATCCTGAAGGAGTTATCCTTCTGGGACACTCGATTGGAGGATCGATCGTGAGTAAACTTGCCGCAGAGAATACCATTGTGTGATTTTCGCCTTCTCACGTTTTCAGACCTCTGTTATCAAAGCACTTTTTGTTATTGACATTGTTGAGGGTACGGCTCTCGAATCTCTGAGTGCAATGGATTCAGTGCTCCTTCGACGTCCCACACACTTCAACACACTCGACGACGCAGTGAAATGGACGTATTGTTCTCCTTTCGGCATATAATTGATTTATTTCTTCGATTCAGCGGGCGAAATCTCATTCATGGTCAACTCGCTGCCTCCATCTCTGCCCCATCCATATTTGCCCCTGTTGATCCTTCTGATCCATCAGCTGGTTACAAATGGAGGATGGACGCTGCCAAAAGCAAACCATTTTGGCGTGATTGGTACAAAGGACTCAACAAGAACTTCTTATCCGCTCGCTGCCCCCGTGTGCTTATTCTGGCGTCAGTCGATGAATTGGATAAAGAAATGAACATTGCAAACATGCAGGGGAAGTTTCAACTTTGTGTAATACCGAATTCTGGTCATCACATTCATGAGGAGCGACCTCGCGATGTCTTCAATACGATCAAAGCTGTTCTGAACAAAATGTCCACAGTTCCCCAATTCCGACGCTCTTAAGTTATCTGTATTGTTTTTATTCCTTCCCATTTCGTTAGCGTTAGTCTTGGTTTTCCACCAATCTGTCCCTGGCCAATCCATCCCCAACTAGAGACCCACCCACCCCACATTTGTATCACATACTTTTCATTTTGGATTTAAGAAGTGATTTCCGAATCCACAAGAAGCTAAAGACGCATTTTTTCCTCCTTTGGCTCCCCTTCGTCTTTCATCACACAAGAAACCATTCACAATATCCTCTTGGGATGTCTTCATGTTTCTTTGATTTGTGATCGATCTCGTCACGAAAGGATGATGTATGTCGGCGAAATGAAAGGAAAAGAAGACTAAGGAATGAAGAGTCTAAAATGAGCCTGTAAATTATTCGGTTTCCTCCTCCTGCTCACGTTGGAGGAGTTCATCCTTGAGGTTGAGATACTTCGAGTATTTTACCTCGTTCAGTTTTGTTTGTCGAGTGTTGATGATCTGCTTCTTGATGGTCCCATCTTGAAGGTAAAAGATACGGTCTGCATAGCATTCAAGATCAGGATTGTGTGTAACCATGATACATGTTGTTCCTTGAAGGTTAATTTCCATGATAAGATCCATAATCTGGATTGTATTCGACGTGTCCAGATCTCCAGTCGGTTCATCGAGAAGGAGAAGAGAGGGAGTATTTGAGAGAGCTCGAGCAATAGTACTACACAAATACAAGTTACTGAATGGATATTGAAAGACAAACACTCTTTGTTGTTCACCACCAGACAATTCAGACGGCTGTTGAGAGATGAAAGTTCAGGTAATGACGATAAAACGAGAAAAATAACAAAAATTGATTAAACACAACATATATATTGGAATGATAATAACTCCGGAAAGATGAACGGGCTCATTTGCATACAAGATGCATGATTCGATCCTGAAGGCCTACAGACTTCAACAAATCAAGCGTCCGCTTTCTCCGCTGCTTCTTCGTCAGCTTTCCCAGAATTGTCATCGGAAGTTCAACGTTTTCGAAGGCAGAAAGGGTTGCCAAGAGGTTGAATGTTTGGAAGACAAAACCTTGAAAGTTGAGAAAAAACAAGGAATACCGATGCTTTCAAGACGAAGTTGGGCAAGTTCAGAGTCAGTAGATTCGGAATCGATCTTTCTGTCAAATAAATACACCTGGCCACTTGTTGGCTTGTCAATGGTTCCAAGAATGTTCAACATTGTTGTTTTCCCACCTCCTGAGGGACCACGAATCTGTAGAATGGAACAGAATGAAATTGTAAAGGTGTGACAAGTTGAAGGATACCATGATGAACTCTCCCTGATGGATTGAATAAAACTCCGAGTTTTCGTCTAGACTGATGTTCTTCAGGGCAACAACAGTATCATCACGTCCGCGGATGTTGTATGCTTTGCCGACGTTCCGAACTGTTACTACAGGAGGTCCAAACTAGTGATATAGCGAATGTGTTTGGGGAAAAACGGTGAAAGCCAAAAATCGTTATCAAACGGGTTTAACTGGAGTTGGAACATAATAAGGGAGTGTTGGCGGTCTTTTAATTCGATTTTGTTCGGTAGGCTCTTCCACGTCCTCTTTTAAATGAGACATGTCGACAGAAAAATCAATTGTGGGACCAGATTCCTTCAGTATCAACAATATCCCGCCAACATTCACCAATCTGGTAAAAATCAATGAGAATACATTGGATTGGAAATTTGTGTTTTTTTCTAGGCAAACAAAGGGCGTTGTCGATCAACCCTTTGAACCTGGAAAGAAACAATGACCTACACCACTCGCGGACCAATTCAAGTTAAGGATGAGGAAACAATCGCTGAAGCAGTCAAGGCAATTCGTGATGACTCTTCCCAAACCGACCTCATCGTCCTTGGCTATGACACTGAGAAACAAAATGCCATCACCCTCATCCACTCTGGAGGAGATGGCTTCGATGGAATGAAGTCCTACATGCAACCAGAATTCATGGGATATGCTCTTCTTCGTTTGATCAGTGGAGATGCCGAATCCAAGCGTACAAAGTTCGTTTTCGTTTCATTCAGTGGCGAGAAGGTCAGTCTTGTCAAAAAGGGCAAGATGGGTACCCATGTCTCAGAAGTGAACAACCTCCTTGGATACTCTCACATCTCCATCCAGGCTTCCACTCCAGCCGAGCTTGACCTCGACTCCATCAAGGCCACCCTGAAGAAGGCCGGTGGAGCTGATTATGATACTGGAAGCAACAAACATGGATACGACTCGAATGTTGGAAGCATTCGCAAGGAAGGCGCCCAAGCTTACTCCCAGTAACTCATGGATGCAAGCTTAATCTTTTCTACCATTATTTTCTGTATCCGTTGCCTATAACTGTCTCAATGAAAATTTTCTTCCATGTCAGAATCACTCTAACTATTCTCCAAAATGCCATTCTCTAAAATCTCGTATTTCCGTGTGGACAACGTTTTCTCATCATGATTATGGGTTCAAATAATCCACTTTTGCCTCAGATCTTGAAATGGAAGGTCTGCAATTAATTGTCAATTTCTTCCGGCCAAACGATCCACACCGTGCAACATCTCCATTCTGATCACAACAGTGATAGGGGATTATGCAGGAGTGATGACGGGACCGAATTGTTCTCTACGAATTCAATTCTTTCCCTAGCTCTTGTTAATTCAACTTCACGACCTCATCATCAACTTCGTTTCCTCTCTCGAAATCTCTTCCGTGTTTTAGTGTCTGAGGTCATTGAGTACGACATCCTCCGTCTCGTTGGAGGAGGCAAAAAGCACAAGAAGAAGGTTTACACCAAACCAAAGAAGAACAAGCATAAGAAGAAGAAGGTAAAGCTTGCAGTTCTGAAATACTACAACATCCGTGACGACGGAACAGTTGTGCACGCTCGCCACGAATGCCGCAACCCTGCATGCGGTGCTGGTGTCTTCATGGCCAAGCACAAGGATCGCTTGTACTGCGGTAAATGTGGAGCCACTTACATCAACAAACAAGATTGAGTGGTTTACACCTTTTTTTTCCATTTCAAAGGAACGCAAAAAATTCTCTTTTTTTGGTTGTTTCTTAAAATGGAGCGTGTACATATGAGAGTTTGTGAATTAAGATGAATGAATTAATCTGAAGCAACAGAAAGAAGAGGAGTACGCTTCTGTAAATGAACTGAAGATGTTAAAGGAAGAGTTGAGGGCCAGGGGCTTGGATTGGGAATTGAATCAACTGGAGATGCAGAAAATGAGTCATATTGAGTGTCTTTTCCGTCTTGATGTCCAAGAGGTCCTGCTGGATTGCCAGTAAAATCAGAGTTTTCGAGTTTCCGTCTTCTGATTCGTTTCCGTTCCTTGGTCATTGACTCGACTGCAAGAACTTTTGGTGACGGCATCAACAAAGGAAGAAGACCATCAAACACCTCGTAGAAAGGACTGAAGAGGAGAGGAATTCCAAGACTCTCGTTTGTCATCGTGTCGGTCGTGGTGCCAGCAGTTGTGATTTTGGTGAGTGGCTGATGCTGCAGCATGTGTTCGATGTAAGATTGAGTAAGGTGGACGTTGGTAAGATTGATGGGAGGCTGAGAGTAAAACAGTGGGACACCGTACGATCCGATCAGAGCCCCGTCGAGGGTGAAGAGGGCAGCGTAGCGACCAAACGAGAGAAGGACGAAGGGAGGGGCAGAGACAGAACACTCTCTTGTGTCTTGTTCGGATGGAGATCGACGTGACTGCTGAGATCGCGGAGAGCGGGGGGCTGGACGTCTGTTTTGGGGAGATACGGGAGGAGTTGGTGTGAAGGGAGCGTCTGACGTTGTGTTGACAAAGTTCATTTTGGGGAGTTTGACCAGCTGAGTGATGGATGGAATAAATGAAATCGACGAGACTTCTGTTTCTTGTGGGTCAAACCGGTTGTGTTTCACTTCTGTTCCTCCAAAAGCAACAAGGGTAAGCCGTGTTTTGACTGTTTCGCGACCCTGCAAAATCTCCACATCCTGCTTCGACAGCTTCTTGTTCATTCTGTTGGGGGACGACGGATTGAGAGGTTCATAGTCCAGAAACATGGCTTCGAAGTCGAGGAGACCACTCCAGCAGAGTTTCGTGAAAGGAGCAGAAGGAAGTGGCTGGTTGGGGTTCATTGTGTACAGATCATTGAGACTGTCTGACAAGTCATGGACTGTCGGGTGATGGATGACCGTTGAGGGCTGCTTCATCAACTGACGGTCGTGTGTGGCTGAGAGTGCGGGATTGATCGGCGATTTCGTTGGCGCCGGAACCAGTTGAGAGTTCGGAGAGACCATTTGATTGTGCATTGGCGTTGTTCGACGAGAGTGCTTGTTTTGAAGTGGAACCTGTGGCGGAGTGGGGTTGCGAGATGACGGATTGGCATACGAAGAGTGGGCTCCACTTTGGTCGACTTTGTACGTGAACGACGCGTGGAGGACGGGATTGTGGGTCGAATACTCTGTATCATGCCGAGATGCGATGACATTGGGAAAGGCGACGTCAGGATCACTCACATTCCCGTTGGCATATCCATCTCGATCGTCATTTCCCAGCTCTCCAACCTTTCCCACATCAAAGCTCTGCATTCTTTGGACACCGTTTCTTGGACGACCGAATGAGCCGTACTCAGACGAGACGGACATGGTTTCGCTGTCTTTCATGAGACTTTGAAGAACTTCGCGCGAATCCATCAATTCGTTCAGATTGAAGATGAACACGTCACCTTTCGACGTTGCAACTGCCAACAAGTAGATCTGGCTCTCTGTTGTGTCGGTGACAGTCTCCTTCACTTTCTGTTTTGAGTGGGAATCGGGAAGACCTCTGTCTTGCATCATCAAATCCGACTGGAGCTCAACACAGCAGAAGAAATCGCCTTGGAAAGGAAGGCGGAACGAGGCAAAGCATTGTCCGGTCAGAGAGCTGTAGAAGGAGAGGATTCCCGCTTTGGTGATGACGAGGAGGGTGTGCGGGTGTTTGGCAGAAGGAATGTGCATCAGAGTGGAGATCGTCGTGCCGAGTGTGTCGACATTATCCGACTTTGTGTTCTTCTCCTTCTCAGTCCTTCCCGTTTTGGACGATCTCCTCTCCTCCGATTCGTCCTCTTTGACTGGCTGAACTTGGAATGTGCACTTCGCAAACCCAGAATCCGAATTCCACGCGACAACTGTCCCATCATCGCTGGCTGTTGTAATGATGGACGGCGGTTCGTACGTAATCTTTGTGATTTCTCCCCGGTGCCGAGTATGCGTCGGCCCATGAAACAGTTTGATGGCTGGTGGCTGTTCTTTGGCGACAAGATTCAGTCGAGTGTCATTTGGGTCGATGAGATGAGCAAGTGGATCTATTTGGTCGTACTCACTCACTTTGTTCACAAGCACACTATTCTTTCCTCTGTTCTTCCTGTTCCGCGCGTTATTCTCCTTGATCGTGAACGACGGCCCTCGCAACACAAACTTCTGTTTTGGATTTCTCTGCTCGGCGATGATCTCGGCCGGCTCTTTGTATCCAATCGACGGAAGGATCTTCGAGTCAAAGCGATACCCGATCGGCTTCTTCTGGTCTTCGTACGAGTACAGTCTGCGGTCTGCCCCGACGTGCAAGATCAGCCCGTTCACAGTGCGATAGGGTTTGGCGTGGACGATTGAATAAACTTCAGATTTGAACGGGATGGGGTGAACCTCTCCTGTGACGGTGCCTGTGTTGAAGTGGGAGATGAAGATCATTCCATCGAGACTGCCAGTGATCAGACGACGACCAGCAGCATCGAGACACGCGGTTGAGATGGGCTCAATGTGAGGGAGGGTGTAGCGGGAGAGGAGTTGAGAATCTGACGCTTGCCACACATTCACAATTCGCGACTCATCGACAGTGATGATGTTATCAAAGGTTTTCGAGTAAAGCACGGCAATGAGAGGATGGAGATGGCACTCCTCATTCACATCCATCATCGACACTGGCTTCCACTTCAGCATCCTCTTCCCGCCGACAAGCACATACGAATCGGAGAAGAGCGACGTCTCCGATTTCGGCTTGCTGACGAATGCAATTTTGGAGATGACTGATTGTGTTGCGTGATCGTACGCGTCCAACGTCTGAAGACATGACTGTGTCTTGAGATCCCAAATCCGGATTGTTTTGTCAAGAGAGAGCGACAAGAGCCAAGAATTATCTTCATCGATGCACAAATCAATGACAGGCTGTGTGTGCCCTTTCAGCCTAGCAAGTTCACGGAGAGTGTTTGGATTCCAGAAGCAGACAGTATTGTCAAGTGACGCAGTGATGAGCATGTGGAAAGGATGGGAGTACACAATTGCCGTCACACTTTGTGTGTGTCCTGCTCCGTTTGCGAACATAGTCTGGGCTGGAGGCGACGACGAGAGAAGCGGCGAGACCGACCGATCCACACTGCTCGAGTCGAGGTCAGCATCTCGCTTCCGTCTTTCTTGAGCAATCTGATCTTTGAGGCTGATTGCAGTTCCAAGACATCCGATTTCGGTGATGTACTCGTTGATTGACCAGAACCTGACTGTGCAATCATGAGAGCCTGTGATGAGTGTGTCTGTCTCTTGAACGTATCGGATGCTGCTGATCGCTTCGATGTGATGCTTTACTTGCCAACTGCCTTCATTCCGCCTGAAAGTCACATCGTCCTGCTCCCGGCGAGTCATTTGAAGAGCAAGGGCTTCAGCATTCCGTTCTTGGATGACTTGGAGAAACTGCGTTGTCGAGACTGAATCTTGGTTCGTCGAGTCCTGTTCGAAGACGGTGTCTGTTTCACTCAAACACACGCTCGACTGGTCGTCTGACAGGATTGGAGAGAAGTTCAATGCTCGATCAGACTTGGGAGGCGGAAACGCGACTGTGCTTGTTTTGCTTGGTGTTGGTAATTGCTGGCTTGTTGAAGTCCAGGCTGAGGAGTTTGAGCGTTGGTGTCGGGAATGCCTCGACCGAAGTGGCCGAGGGCGAGGTGAATGAGATGGAGAGCTCGGGATGAATGATGAGATGGAGGGCTGGCTCCGGATTGGAGACGAGACGGATGGGTGAGATGCGTAGAGGGGAGGCAGCCAGAATGGGTCATGGATGCCCTCTGGCCCGTTGATCATTCTGTCAATCGCCTTCTCAGACGGGTTCTCTCGGCGTCCAAGCGATCTACTGCGAAGTGTCATTGTGTGTTCTTCGTCCACACGTGGTCCGTTCTGCTTCCATGTTCCATTGTTCAATCTGACAAAACCAGACCGACTCGACTCCACCCGCTCCAGCGAGGGTTCCTTCACTCTCCCCGTGCTGATCGACCTGATCCTTGTTTGTAGCGTCTTGTCCTTTCTCCTTTCGTTCAGGAGCTCGCTCATGTGCTGCTCCTCCTCCCTCTTCCGAACACTTTCAGGAATCTCACCCAGTTTGAGCGAGAACATGTCGATGTAATGCGAAGCTGCTCCCATTTCCTTTATGTTTGTTGTTTTCTCTCTCCCCATCAGATCCCCAGTGAAGCCAGTGCCAGCTTCGCGAGTTGGAATGACGATGTGTTGACGATGTGCTTTGAGCATTTCAAGAGGTGTGAGTCGAGTCCTCTTCTGGACAAGATTGTCGCCGATCTGGTTGGCGAGAAGGCCACGATACTTCATGTGCCCTTCCTGCCCATACTGAGACCCGATTCCTTGTGCATCCTCGTCTTCGCCTGTGTTTGGCAGGGCAGGCGAGAGAAGAACAGAACGGCCCAAAGTTGACAAGTCGTTTCCGATCAGCCAGTCCCCTTTCTTCGTTTCCTTCTTTCTCATATCTCGCCTCAGTCCTGCTTTCTTCCCAAACAGAGAAAGGAGTGAAGCTTCCTGCCGTTTGATGGCAAGATCGGTTGTGCGGTGGATGCTGTCTGATGAGAGTGCAAATATTTCGAGTGTGCCGTCGCTCTCACCGACACAGAGCAAATAGTTGGAGAGAAGTTGAGTGTCTGGCTTCACTCCAGGCTGTTCCTGCGAAGATTTTGGAGTTCCAGCCTGTTGCTGAGCCTGGCTTCGAGCATTTCCAGACAGAATTTGATATTTGGTGTATCTCGAATGAGTGACCGGGATAACACACATGGCCATTGGAAGTGACGTGAGATTTCGGAGTTGTCCGAGAGGACGAAGTGACGGAAGTTGGTAAAATGTGATATGACCATCTGCAGATCCAACTGCGATGAAGGCTTTCCCTGAACCTTGCTCCTTTTGTTGGGTCGTTTCCTTAGTTGAACTCTGACTGTCAAAATCAGTCAATTCACAGAATGACGTGATCCAAACAGGTCGCCGCCGATCCAAAACGGTAAGTGAACGATTCTTCATGTCGATATTTGGAGTACTCTGGTGTCTACCCCGGTTGAGGAGATATCGATCTGCTGATGTGATCATGTGCTGTGTTTTTTGTTGCGGGATTGCACGAAGGAGATCCATTGGTGACGGTGCTTCGTCTTCAGATGAATCTGTTTTTTTGGGATATATAGATAAACGAGAGAACTATGTGCTCACAGAAAAAGAAACAAACGTAGTGCTTTTAAAAAATGCCGAAGATATTCTTCACGAGAGTTTTCTCCTGTTTGACTCAAGGAAAAGTGCTGGGATGTATTTGATGTTTGGGTAACTCCGTCCAGATCATCCGCGAGATCGACGAGTGTGTTGGTTCGAACCTTCTCGTAGAGTTCCAGTTCTGCTGTTCGTAAATCAAAGAGTGGGTCAGGAGTAACAATATCTTCGAACTTGATTGTGAGATCTGTATGGCTATCCGATCGGTTTGGAGAAATGAACGTGTTATCCCAAATTGACATGATGCTGTCATTGGCCGTAGAGATCGTAATATCCAATGAAGGTACGTAGAGAAACTGTGTGACAGAGTTGTGATGGATGGGGTGATATGTTGTTTGGGCAAACGTGTCAGGAACAGGTCTATAGAGGGGTTGCTGTCCAGAACGGCTGAGTTTCGTGTTATTGTTTTGTAAGAGGAAAAAAGAAGTGAAATCATTCCAAGTGACTATCATTTGAGGAGAAGGAAACGAGAATTAGGTCAGAAAGAAGGATAGATACTCTGTTCGTTGAAGTCTGAATCTATTCTTCGAAATAAGAGGGAGTACTGAAGTGGATGAACATTTCGAGCTGATGTGACCCTAGTAAGTATATCAACAAACTAATTCAAGTAAAAGTTAAAAGAAATCACTGACTTGGCTCTCTGTAACACCGATTTGTTGTTTTTGGGTTGATATCTGATCGAATAAGAGCTGGATTTGTTCAAGTTCATCAAAAGTGAATAGGGACGCCACATTTATGTTTGGGAGGTGGCGAACTTGCATAAAATGCAGTGGAGAGTGATAAATGAACGGCTTGGAAAATGTTGTGGGATCACTCAGCTGGGAACCATCGCACGGGGAATTGATCACCATCACAAACTCACCCTCGCAGAATACTGCTTAATTATGCTCGTATTGAACAGTGGTAAACAGTCCTGATCAATTTGTCTCCCTGTGAAAGAATGTCGACGAATGCTGAGAGTCAAGAGCTGTACATGTGCAGAGAATAGAAGAGGACGATTGATAATCATCGGAAATCCAATAAAATCAAGGGTGAAATGATATTGGAAAGAAAAACTCCTTTGATGAAAAGACTTGTGATAACTCACATGAAATCAATCTCGTGCAGCAGGCTTCTTCTTCCGTGGCTTGCGTTCCTTTGGCTTCCTTTCCTTCTTTTTGAGAGAGCTCATTTTTTCCTTTAGAAGATCTCTGAAGACAGTTTGAACGTTGACAATATCTGTCGTTGAGATCTGTGGAAATGCAGAATTGAGTGAAAAGTTGAGGCTCAGAGAGGAAAAATGATCAAACAATTGTACTGATCTTTCGTTTAGAGGAACAGGCACGTGCGATGCAGCGGCTTTCCTGAGTCTTTTCTGGTTCGAATTCTTCTCTACCTTTCACGGCTTTTTGTAGATGTTTACCATCTAAGCGTTTGAAAGTGATATATAGAGTTCCTTCTTCAGCTGTTTCATCAAATAGTTTTTCCAATTCACGGAAAAAATCTTTGACTCTGATGAGCATTTTTGATGAAGGGCTGAAATGACTCATCGTCGAGATATTCACAAAAATGATGCTGTTTGATCAAGGTAAATCGAATAAATGACATTAATGAGATGAAAAAAGATGGTATCGTCGATGAAAAATTACTTTTGTCCCGTTCTTCGCATGTTCACGCCAGCACTGCTTTGATGCATGCGAGATGAACCTTCGTTAAGTCCACCACGAGCAGGTGTTTGACGTTGTGAAGTGTTGACAGGCTGACGTCTCTCAGACATTCGAAGATCATCAGGTTCTGGTTGGTAATCCCCTTGCGGGTATTGAGCGTCAAGAGAAGCTATACTGAGTTGAAGTCCCTTGAGCATTTCAATTTGCTGATAAGCACTGTCCGTATCAAGATAACAGCGACGACCAGACACACGAGGAAGATCAACGTCAATTGGTGTTTCCTTGAGAAGATCGTAGGCAAGCTGCTTTGATTGGCCATAATAGTTCAAGAGACTCACCTCATCACTCTGTGAAGCACTTTGCTTCATATTCTCAATCAGAGCGTGAAGTGATTCTTGCTTCTGTTCTGCATATCGGACAAACTCTGATAATTGTCCAACTTGCTCTTCCTGGAACCTTTCGGCAGAATTGAGAAGTTCAGCCTCTTTCTGGTTAAGTTTCTCTCGGAGTTCGTTGATTGAAAGTTGCATCGATTCCTTGATGGATCGAGTGTTTTCCTCAATCTCCTTTTTATGTTGATCGATTCGATTCAAGATTGTCCCTACGGTGTCTTCTCGAGCATTTAAGTTCGACACAAGTTCATTCATTCGCTTTCGAACTTCAACATAACTTTTTCGAATTGTCTGAACATTGTGGTCTCGATGTGATCCACGAATTGCACACTCTGCGCAAATGCATTGTCCTTCACAGTCCAAGCAGTAGTAGCTCAGTTCTTCTTCTGGATGTTCAGAACAATGGAGAGGTGGTTTGTGATCTTCAACTTTGACGCGTACATGCCTGCTCATCAGAGGATTTGTTGTTGGATGAAACTGAGCATCACATGAAGAACAGAAATAACCTGAAAAGAAAGAGATATAAAGTGAATGAACGTGAATACCTCGGCAATTTCTGCAAAAGAGTGTGGCGGCATGACAATCATCTTGTGGGCAACTCTCGCATGGTATCGAAAGTGCATTACCTTTATTTCCTCCACTGTAAAAAGATCCTTCTGTTCTTGGAGCAGATGTTTGTGCTGGACGAGTTGAAGATTGTGTGTCCGTTGGACGGAGTTGTTGTGGGGTATCAGTCATTGTCCGACCATGATATGCTCCTGAAGTATTGCTAAGACCATATGATTGAGACGTTTGGTTTGGAGGCTGCGAATAAGCCTGTGCTTGTGATCGACGTTGTTGTGTGGATGAAACTGATTGGGAATTGTATGAATCTGGAGAGGTTTGAAAAATCAGGAAATATGTGCGATAAATAGCAGAAAGGCTTCGAACCCTGTCTTGTAGAAGGAAAATTCGATTGAGGCCGTTGAGACGGAGTGATAGTTGGCTTGCTTGATTCTGTTAGTGATGAAGACAGATAAATTTTGAGAGAAATGTTTCATAAAAAGGTACATTTTTTCAACATTGAGACAGAAAAGGAAATTTTGCTTGAATAGAGAGAGAAAACGAAACCTGATTCATCGATAAATTGCGACGCCTGTTCGAGAAGTTTATCAAGATCGATTTGGGAATCTACACCGAAAAATATCATCAAAAATTCGGAAAAATGGAGGTAAATTGATGAATGAGAGAGAATAAGAGAGAAAAGAGAAAACACACCCTGATGAAGGTTCGTTGAAGGAACAGGAGATTTATTGACATAAATGGAGAAGAGATGTGGAGAGAGTCATGACAGAAGATTAACGTTCATACGTCGTCAGAACCGTACATTGTGGAAGATTTCTGAGATTCAAAAAATGAATGTGGGCATCTGAGATATTGAAATGTTCAAAACCAAGAAACAATACAGGATTTTCAAATAAAGAATAAGAGGCTTCAAAGTTAGAAATATGAAAGTCAGGGGTCTGGTTTTCCAGTCTTGGGGTTGAGACCCTGTGATAGAGAGGAGATAAGCTTCTCGACGACCGGACCTTGATTAGGTTGGGTTTGGAGTTCGGTAGAAACCTCACTGAATACCATATGCAATGGTCCTACTGACGGTATTGCTCTGAAAGTAGAGTGTGTTTCATTGTTGTCATCCGGTTCAGTCGTTACCATAAGGATATCTCGCTGAAATGACTTTCCAGTGAGACCCTGCTTCCTGATCGCACCGAGTTGATGTTCAACTACAGCAGATTCCACTGAATCAGTGATTAGAGCCAGAGGAGCAGGAGTAAAGTTTTGAGATGTCGTTCTGTACGGATACAACGTCTCAGTTGGTAGACATGATGAAGAGATTACAGATTGACCAAAGAATGAATTGACAGAATGTTTATTTTTCGAAGGCTTGGCAGCTTGACGGGCAGTTTCTAGATTTGATAGATTGTCATTAAGGGAATGCGCAGTGTGCTGTGTTTCCTCAAACGCTGCATGTGGTTTCGACGTGCCTTTGAGATCATCCCTGACAATATCAGAATATCTGAGTTGTTTGAATTTTTTCTGTCGGATTTTCTTTTTCGGAAGGGACGCCATGAAAGAAGGTGGTTGCTTGATCTCTCGAAATTTTTCTGCCATATCTTCAACGATATTGTCATTTACGTGGTGCGGTTGTCTGTTTGGTGGATATTGACAGATAAATTGGGAAGGATGACTTGACAGAAAAGTAGAGATTCACACAGTTCCTGTTCATCATAATACAATGAATCATATGGTAAACGCTCAAAATTAATCGTAAACGAGCGGTTCCCCCTTTCCCAAACGAGATCGTATTCTTCCATGTCCAAGAAAAAAGTTAGAGAAAATTACGTAAACATGATATGGTTTCTCGAAAATGAAAACAAGAAATGATTGAAAAGAACAAAAGTTGACTCAAAAGTCAATATATCAGAAATCTGGAGGTGGAGGTGGGAGATCGTCGTTCATTGGAGGCGGTGGAGGAACGTCATCGCTTGGAGGTGCAGGAATCGAATCCATGGGCGGTGGAGGAGGAGCATCGTCCATCGGCGGTGGTGGCGGGGCTGCATTGACGGCCGGTGGTGGCGGGATCGAATCACCCATGGGTGGGGGTGGAGGAACATCACCACCCATTGGGGGAGGCGGGGGGACATCCCCTCCCATCGGAGGAGGCGGGGGGACATCCCCTCCCATCGGAGGAGGCGGGGGGACGTCGCCACCCATTGGAGGAGGCGGAGGGACATTCCCGCCCATTGGAGGGGGTGGAGGGACATCACCGCCCATTGGGGGAGGTGGGGGAACAGAGCTGTTGTCCATGGACGGCGGTGGCGGGACATTACCGCTATCCGTTGGGGCAGGAGGAGGGGCAGATGTGTTCGGTGCTGGCTGGGCTTGTTGGGTAGATTGTGGACTTTCTTTCATTTCTGAATCCTCTTTCTTTGTTTTCTTCGCCTTTTTGCCCTTCCCTTTCTTCTTTCCACCTCCCGCTCCTTGGTAATGTTGAGCTTCCGTTGGCCCAGAAGTATTTTCAGCGAAAACAATGGACCAGTTGGTCGAGGGATCGCCTCCTGTCGTACTCGCTGTCTGCTGCTCTTTGAAAAGCATGAATCTTGGATCACGGATTGTGGCAACAATCTACGAGCACAAAATGATAATATGAATGGTATGGAACACACGATCGAATTCCCTCGACTTGGCTCGACTATATCGAACACAACATTTCTTCGAGATGCTGATGTTAAAATATGGTTGACAGGAAGACGAGGTGGATGTTTTTTGATGAAACAACAGCAGCATGACCCTCCAAACGTACACGGGCAGCATATTACTCCACAGCATCGATTACGACGTTGTTTTGATTTGCATTCCTTGATTGTCTTTGCCAGGCTAGAAATGAGACCCGAGAATTCGTCTTGTGTCATATATGGCTAAGAGGGAACACAAATGGCGAATAAATGACCAGAAACACATACTGCAAGCTTTTGTGGGAACTGTTTGGAATATTCTGCCGCCAGACCATGTTTGATGTGTGTTGAGGCGTTCATAATATACACTCTACTTGCATCATCCTTTCGGTCGACTGTGGTGCATTCACAAATTCCGATTCCTGTTGGGAAGGTTGGAATTCCAGTTTTCAGAATTTGTGCTTCAGCCCTGTTTGCATTGCGAGATGTCCCATTGATGGTGTCATCGAGTGCAAAGGAGCGAGGAACACGTCCAAGGAATGCACCGTAGAACCTGGGGAGAGAGCCTACACCCTGCCCCCACACAAACACGTCGAGTGGGGTAATCGCAACAGAAAGGTTGGAATTAGGTGGTGCGTCAATGTCCAAAACTTGAATTCCCTGAACAGAATAATGGAAGAAGAACAGCAGACGGAGAAGAATTGGATGACTGTTGGGACGAGAACGGGTCCACGATGGCCATGGCCCAATTGCCCATAGGAATTGCTTCCCCAGGAGATCAACACCCCATCTTCAGTGAGAGCAAGCGTGTGTGCAATTCCACAGCACACCTTCTTAATCTTCCACGTGCACTGGATCGCTGCTGGAGCGACAGGTTGGCCATGGGCGTCAACTCGAGGTTCCCCCTGGACAGGGGCAGGAGAACCATCGGGAAGAGAAGCAGGGGCAACAGGAGTTGCGCCAGTAAGTGTCGATGTGAAGGGGAGATGAATCTTCGATGGTTCTGAAACGAACGTCTTATTCTTGCCAAGTCCGAGCTGTCCATAATCATTGTATCCCCAGCTGAACATATCACCATTCTGGGTGACAGCAACACAGAAATCTGTGCCGGCACAGCATTGCTTAACATTGTTGACGAGATATGGCACTCTCTTCACCATGTGGATCTGGTCTCCAAAGTACGCGCAAGGTGCGACAAACTCTTCTTTCCCATTTTCATCAGTGCCCGAACCACCAGAGGGTAGAGCTCGTTTCTCTTCTTTCTTCTTGTTTCTTAGTTTGGCGTTTCTAGCGTGCATCTCTTCCATATCCTTGACGAATTTAAACTCAGTGAGTGTTTTGTCAAATGAATATAGGCAGTCATGTTCTGTTAGAGGAAAAAAGAGTAAAAAGATGAAAGAGTGTGTCAAGGAGATATGTTTGAAACATGTTGCTTAACAAAGTTTGAAAACATCAACATGAAAAGAATGGAAGAGAATCCTCAATTTCACTCTTTGGTCATACCGTCACAAGCTGTCATGACTGTTCCACTCCAGAGAGAAACAAATGAACCAGTTTCGCGATAAATGTCACGCTGAGTGTCACGGCCTCCAAGTGTTTTGAAAAAAGAGAGACTGCGGTCTAACAAAGGCAAAAATGATCGTGGACATCAAAATGTCAAACCTTCATGAAGAAATCCGACATATTCTGGTGAAATTGCAATATCGGTCACTTTAGAGTCATGAATTTGGATTTGAGTGTATTTCATCCGGCAAGGCCTACAAGGTACACAGAAATCAATGGAACGAAGAGAAAAATTGAGTTTTGAATCTGGTGGTCACACTGGCTGATTCCGAGAACAGGAGAGGTTTTGTCGAGCGAATTTTCAGTGAGGTTGAAGGTATTTCCTGTATTTGCTGAGGCACTATTGGGAACAGTCTGCCGTGTTTCGGCTGCTTTTGGAACGTTTGGATCGAAAGTTGTGCTATGATACAGCCTGAAGTAGTATACAAGGCCCTCTTCCGTCAAAATAATGACGTGTCCGTTGTAGCAGAGTACCTTCTTCAGCGAATCCTGGAATGTGATGGGGATACCGCGTTCTTCAGCTGAGAAAAATATGATAGATGAAATCGGAGTTGTTAAGATCGTTAAACGAATACCCATGGTTTTGCATGCATTCATAAGTTCAGATTTATCGGCTTTCACTTCGAGCAATCCCGATAGAATCAGGGTATCTGGAGATTTTATACAACGAAAGACGGAAATGTGTGATAAGAGTTTAGAATGGAATTTGGAAACTACAAACTACCGGAAGTCATGATGATTCAATGTCGCGTTGTAGGAGCCGACGAGAAGTTGATAGCGGAATCCCTGAGGAAATCCTGGGTTCAACCCATACTTCGGACAGTCTTGATCAAGGGTGATTCTCTTTCTTCAAATATATTCATCGTGAAATGAGGTAAAATTCTTTACCCGATAAAAGAAGTTATTAGAACAAACCTTGGAAGAGATCCGAAGCCTTGACCGCGGAATATTCCTTGATTTCGACATGGAATCCGTTTTTCTGAACCTTGACATGAGCATTTTGTCTGAATGGTCCAAAAATAGAAGGAGCACTGTAAAATGCCGAGGGGTTGTTATCGATCACAGAGACTGGCTCATCATCGTCATCATGATCGGAATCGGACTTAACAACATCCATCACATTGACTCTTCGGGCCTCCCGCACCTTCTGGTTCACCACGTCGACAGAATCTCCAAAGGTCAACTCAGCCCATGCACCTCTGTTCCGAGCGTTGCCACAGTAGTTTGGAGCAGAGAAGACAGTCAGGCAGGAACAATCACTGCGGTGTTGGTATTCCCACCCATTCATCTTCAGCTGATGCGACCGGACGATCAGATCAATGCCCGTCTCCTCGCAGAACTGCTTGGACACATCGGGACCAAAGAGGAAGCCAGACCCACGCTCGGACAGTGCGAGACCATCAAAGTCAGACGGGTCCGACCAGAGCATCATGGTGGTGATGTCGGAGGCGAGGGTGTGGCCCGATCGGGTGATCTTCCTCATCTCGTCCAGCAGCGACTTGCAGCTGAGGTTTGCTGGGATGCTTCCATCGGGATCACGGACAACTTTCTCGGAGGCACTGAGGTTGTTGTAGACGGAGAGAGAGACTCTCATCTGGAGAGGGTAGAGAGAGGGCGGGTTCCTGTAGAACAGAGGCATGTCGGTCAGAGGATTGCGAACGGGCGTGCTCTCGGAGTAATCTTCTGCGTTCATCGGCTGAGCATAGGCCCAGTTGTCACCGTCACGGAGGGAGGGTTCGGGGAGGATGAAGGACGGGGGAGGAGGGATGCCACCATGCACGCAGAGCACTTTGTTCTTGATGATGCAGCAAAGAGGGAGAGAGGCAAAGAGACGAGTGAATCCAATGTACGTCTGCACAGTGTACTTCTCACGAACTTCCTTGGCAAATCCAAACAGAGTGTTCAGTTCTGTGGCTTCGTGGTTGCCTCGGAGGAGGATGGTCGAGTTTGGATGAGCGATCTTCAGAGCAAGCAGGACGGTCAAGATCTCTACTCCGAACAAGCCACGATCCACGTAGTCCCCGAGGAAGACAATGGCATGCGAGCTTGATGGGAGCGAAGTTGTCTCGATCAACCTGCAGAAGTCCTCAAACTGTCCGTGCAGATCGCCAACAACGGTGCATCGCCATGGACGCGTTGTGGTGAGTGGCGGCGAGTCATTGGAGCTGTGCTCAACAAATGAAACGTGCGACGATTGATTTAGAATGGATGTCCGAACCTGAAGGTGGTACGGCACCTCGTCCGACTCTTCTTCCTCAAGTTGAGCAGACAAGAACGTCGGCGATGGGCGAGTGATGGCTGGCTGGTCCGACATTTGCGTTGGAGTGGCTCGCAGAGGTTCGAACCCGTGCGAGAACGTGTTGAACATCTCGTCTTGCTTGTCCGACCATTCAGCAGGTTTGGCGTCGAGAGGCTGTGGAACTTGCTCATCGTTGTGGGACACGCCAAACCGTCCAAAGTGAGTCGTGCTGATTCCTTGCGCATCCTGGCTGGGCTGGATGGGTGCAGAGGGCGGGGGCATGGCAACATCTTCGGCTTCGTTCCTTTTCTTCATCCTCTCCAACCGTCTTTGCTCTTTCCGTTCTCTTTTCTGTTTCTTCTTCTCCTTCAGCTCCAATTCTTCCCACATCCGCATGTTGAATGAACCGCATCGGACACGAGTCTGTTCCATCAGACCCATTTCGTTCACATCAAACACGCCGGTCAGTCTCAGTTCTCGCGAACCATCGTGGTTTGGTTCATTGTCATTGAGTCCGAGGGTCGAATGAGCAAGAGGAGTCGGTGGGAGGAGAACTCGCGAGGGATGGAAAGGTGAGGATGGGGCAGGAGGGAAGGATGCTGCGGGAAGCGCAGAACGGAACGTTCGGAAGACACCTGGCGAGGAGATGGAAGGAGATGAGATTGGAGGCGGTGTTGACGCATTATGGGCTGCGTTTTCTTCGGCCTCGTATTCGTCCTGCAGTTTCCGAAGGGTTTCGTGATCATCGATGCCAACATAAAGGTCGGGGAGTTCAAACGAAACGAGATGGGATGTCAGAACAATCGGGGTGGAATCAACATCGACATCGTCCAGAAGAAGAGCAAACGCATTGTCAACCAGTTGAAGAGACTGTTTTGCTGCTTCTTTCCGTTTTTGCCGACGAAGCTCCTCTGTTTGCTGCTTGGTGGCACTTGGTTTTTGTTTGGGTTTTGATCTGACGCGCAGAGACGTAACCTGCGTCGAATTGTCCAGTCTTCGAGTTTTTTCGTATTTTCTGACCTGCCTCCGACGGAGTGCGACGTCGTCCAGAGACACGTGACGTGTTTGGAAGAGAGATGACATTGACGAACGCTCAACCTCGATCGGCGGTGGAGAAAGGGATTGTGCTTGGATGGAGCACGAGGACAACGAGGAGGAAAGTGAATCGACGGACAAGTGAACTCTTTTGATGGGTTTCTCAAGTCCTGTCATTTCATTCAGGTTCTCTTCGTCATCTTCTTCCCCTTTCGAGTGACCATCACTAAATCGATGGGTGCGCTCTTTCATTTGCTTCTTTTGACTGTTCTCTTGCGCCACGAATTGTCCCCAGCGGCTCTGGCGACTTGTGACAGTGTGCCATTGGGTGTCGGGTTGATCCTCCACATCATCATCGCTGTCCGTCGAAGAACTCAAGGCAGACGAACTGTCGTCTTTCATTTCATCTTCGAGGTTTTGTGAAGCGTTTGGATCAGCAGGATCTTTCATCATTCCTGATGTTTCACCTCCTTTCTCAGGATCCTCACTACCACCCTTATATTCAACAGACTGAGTGGGTGAAGTTCCCGTGTGCTCCACTTTTGTGGTCAACATTGGGATAGACTTGCCTTCTTTGTTGATCTGCATTGGATAGACTGCTTGGCTGTCTCTGTAGTCCAGTGACTGGTTGACATGGAGGTGAGAGGCTGGAGGCGACATGGCTGGTGAGGGATACGCATGGATGAGCTGGCGAGGCCCATTCCTGCCTGGCGTACGAGAGGCTGTTGGTGTTGCGGCTTGCAGAGTGGCTTGAGAGAAAGTGGGGTGAAGCGGGAAAGAAGCGGAAGCCGACGGTGGGGGTGAATTAATCGACGATAAAATAGGAGTATTGTTGGGAGTGGGAGGATGGAGATCGATCACGGTCGGTTCTTGGCTGAACAGAAACGCGCCTCGCTCCAAAAGTTGGAGAACAAGTCTGCACCAGACAAATGAACCAAACTCGGGAATCAAACCGTTGTGGATAACATTGAAGGGCAATCTGCTTGCGATGTTGCTCCATGAATAGCTTTCCGTATGAGATCAATTCAAGAATGAATTGGTCTGTCACTATTTCATCATCATCCAATCTAGGTCCAGAGTAGTGATCAGGATAAGGGATATCGCGCCAATCTGGAATATCGACTTGACACTCAGTGCCGTTTGTCATGCTCGTGACGAGGAGATACTCCGAGTAGGATGCTTGGCACATCCGAAGACGCTCTTTTGCTAATTCACTATCTGGAGCCAAATACACAAGCTTTCTGTTGGCAAACATGACAAGAGCGGAAGAGAAGAAGGGTCAAGGAGAGGGTGGGGACGAACCGGAAATCGCTCAGTGAATCAGCAAAGTGTCGGAGGGCTGAAGAAAAAGAATGGAGAGGAGACGAATTGAACAGATACAATGGGGAAATGGGAAGACATACCAAGATGGGCAGTTCCACGGCGATAGTAAGCCTGAGAGATGTGAAGGATGATGGTGTAAATGTTAACTTCGGAGAAAAGTGATAAGGCAAACTTTAACAAAATCTTCATCTAAATCTATGGCATATGCAGAGTCATCAAGGGCAGCTTGATAGTCTTCGAGTCTGAGTGATGCTAACGCTCGGTTCGAATAAAGAACAGCGAGTGTTGTCGGAGGAAGATGATGTTTCTCCGCAAGATTGATGGTCTGGGTAAACATTTGTACTGCATCTGTATACTGGTGTTCTGAAACGTAAGATTTGCCCAATAAAGAGGAAATGTGAGGTTCTGGTTGAGAAACGTTACAAACGATAGAGTAGTTTGTTCCCGGCACGATTTAGCTTATCGACTTTACTTTCGATCTTCATCAAGAAACAGAAACAACGAGTATAACAAAATTAGGCTTGTTGGAAGGAAGGGAAGAATAAGTGATGATTTCCCTTAAGGGCTGTTAGCCTGATTTTTTGCGACGGACAACAAATAGGACTAAAATAATACAAATCACGATACACATTGACTAGAAGGAATAAATCCGAAACAAATCTTCTGAAATGAAGAGCTGTACCTCAAGAATGATCGAGGCTCCTATCCAACTCTAGCCCGCGACTCATGGATGCATCACATAAATCTCGACACTGGACAGCCTCTTCAGTACAGTTTTTCATCGATCCATTGAGGCATCCTTGCAAACAGTGAGATAGAGCGCTACTCTTTTCTTCATCATCAAGCTCCTCAAATTCTTCGATATCTTCAAATGCACACTTTTGTAGGCAAGGGCGTCTGCATTCTGTTGAACACATTTGGTGGGCCATCTATGCAATCAAGAGTTAGGAAAAGTGACGAATGACCTGGCAGAGATCGCGGCATTGTTCCCGGACGAACGAAAGATGAATTCGATCAGCCTCAGCAATGAGGGGAAAGAGAAACAGAGTCTGAAATAAAAGCAGCATTCCGCGTGGAACCGTTAATTTTTATTGATGGGAACTACGAATGCCAACTGCGGACTTTGATGCAGGAAGAATGACAGCGAAATTCACTTAATTTCGAGAGTATCGTGGAGGGAGAAATTCATCTCCTCGCCTAAGACTGATGGGGACGCCCTTCCACTCTCTTCCAGTTTCTCCTCCAATGGCCCGGTCCGCAGCAGCTCGAGTCTGAAAGGCAATCACTATAACTGTCGGGGTCTCCTGAAATTCTTTGACAGTCATTACAGGACCGTATTTGTGTAGTTTGTGTCGAACATACGCTCTTTTTGGGTTTGGAGTGAGAGCGATTGTTTGAGGTCCAAAGTGAGAGTACTCTTCCGATGTGATGAACTGAATGAATTGAGAGATGTGATTAAAGCGTCTCAAGATATCGCCAATGGGATTTGGCTTTCGTGGTCTTGGAGGGAAGGAACGCTTCGTGGTTTTCTCACCAGCGACTGAAGGTTCTGGTTTTGGCTCCTCTACTTCCAATGGTGGAGGCGAAATGACATTGACTATACTCGGAACTGTGATGGTCATCGTAGTAAGTCGCGGAGGATTGAGAGTGTTGTCGTGATCCGACATTGAAGATCGCGATTGGGAGAGTGACGAAAGTGTTGATGATATGCCTGCAGACGAAGACAACCTGGAGGAAGATGTCGTCGGGAGGCTGATTGGGTGACTTGAAAGTGTTTGGGGAGCATCAGACGACGATAGTGTCAAGAATTGGAGAGAAGTTGAATCAGAAAGTGGGGTTTTGAATGAAGAACGTGACGACATTTGCGGATTTAGCGATTCTGACGTCGACTGCAGTAATTTAGTGTCTGAGAGGTCGGATGATGGGTGAATCAGTGAAGACGTGGCAGATGCCGAGGGGAGAACGAAGGAGGTGCCGGAAGAAGTTCTTGTTGATTGTCCTGTACTTGTCTGCTGGTCCGATGTGACACCAGTAAACGACGTAAATGACGACGGATTCGTCTGAGTGAGACTGAAACTGTTGCCAATGGACGATGTCTGCGAAGGAAGACGAGAAAAGTCAGAAGACAGCCCGTCCGTGCCTTGTGTCGTCAAGATGGAAAGAGAAGTGGTTGTGAACGAATCCATCGTACTCGAGAAATCTGTGGAGAAACTGTCAAGGAACAGGCTGGACGACTTGTCCTTGGAGCGTGATGATGAATGGCGATGTCGTCGATGACGATGGTCGCGTGAATGGCGATGTGAGCGGGACGATGATTTAGTTTTGGATGAAGAGGTGTGCGAGGGCGTCTGATGTGTTTTTGAGTTGGAATTGGAGTCTGGCAGGTAGTCATCCAACGACGAGACTGACAGATCGCTCGCAGATGAGAGGGAAAGACTGAATGACATTGATTGGCTGTGAGAGTAACTATACGAACTGTTTGAACTTCCTTTGTGTGATCCTGTTCGAGAAAGTCGCTTGGAGAGAAGGAGATTAGAGAGCGGGATAATTGATGTTTTCTTCTTTGACTCGGCTCTTGCATCATCAGGAGGATCCCACATAAGATTGAGAATTTGTGTCCGTATCCCTTTTCCACTTAGGACGATTTTGCCAAGTTTTTCTGGGATAGTTTCGACAGTGGGGAGAAAAGTGACTGTAAATTCCACTTTCCCTTGAGAAGGAATCACGCCACGTGTCACAGATGTGGTTAACGATGGAGTGGTGTTCGGTGTATCTAATTGGAATGGATATTCAATTCCAAATGCGGATTCCATCACGAATGTCTTCATGACTCTTGTAGAAAATAAAATTGAGACGAACAAACGGAATTCCAATATCACATTTTCCAAAGCTATACGTTGGAGGAAATATTGCGTGTGGATATGCAGGAAGAGCTCTAAATGGAACTACGATTGGCTGAAGCTCGTAAATAATCGAAAATAGGCTACTTCTGTTCCATTCATGACAGTGAGAGAATCTTCCAAGATGGAAAAAGAAGTGGGAGTGAATGTGGCGCTATAAGTTCGCTCAGTCCCAGGGGCAAGTCCAATCTGAGATTGAGGCGTGATCAGAAACAACGGACAAACTCTTGGAATCACAAAAAGGTCAAATTGAAATGACGTGGGAATGATTACTTCAATAGATGCATGGACTTTTCCGACATTTCTAATTGTGAATGGACAGCCTGCTCGAACATTGATATTCATAAAATAGACTTCTATCATAGGTGGTTCTATTTCAATAACAGAAATGTTGAGTGCCATCGTATTTGTAGGTGAAGAAAGAAAATAGAGGCTTGAACAGGTGGATAGGAATTTCCTATCCATAATTAATTCTCTGAATTTTGATTTTCTCGTTCTGACGTTTTCCAGACTGTACGATAAGTCCAACCGATTGCATGATCACTATTGTAATATCTCACAGTAAAAAGACCATGGGGGGGACCCGAAGAAGAGAAACAAAAGAGGATGAGTGAAGTGTCGAAAAGCCAAATTATTCGTTTGGAAGAAAAATCGAGACATAGGAATCGATCTCCCTCCTGAAATTAATGTTCGCTACTCTCCAACCGAAAAAGATAATATTCTGTGAGGAATAAAGAAAAGGGTCCAAGAATCGGTGGCCTTTGCTCTAGACACACGATTTATCGTTTCAATCATTGGCTCCGATTTGGCATCGCGCAGGTGGATACAGAATGCATGAATGGAAATAAGAGATTGGTTCCCACTTCTGGACAAGCCGAGAGCAATCCAGTATGCGTGCATTATTTTGCTTCATTGACGTTGGTGTCGATGAGTGCATTCTCCGTCCAATCTTTGATCTGCTCACTCCTGAAGGGAAGACACGAGGTGTTGAATATCTGGTTCTGATCTCGTCCGCGTGTCTGTCCGATCCCCACTCACTTCCACGTTTGTCCGGAGCACAGGCGGTTGTTTGAGTCGAGGCGGAAGCGATGCGTTGAAAGACGACGAGAACTGGAGTGTCTGCCTGGCTGGGTGGAGAACAGGAGGACTCGCTGTGGGAGGGTTGGGATGGTTGAGAGAGGAGACAGCGCTGTGACTGGAACGGAGATGGACCAGCTTTGGCTTTGGCTTCTCTTCCTTCGGCGCCTCTTTCTCGAGTTTCGTTTTCTTCTTTTCCTTCGCTTCTTTCTCCTTTGCGTCCTTCTCTCCCTCCTTCCTCTTCTTTCCCTTTTTCCCAGCTTTCTTCTCACCTCCTCCTCTCAGCGATGATAGAGAATGTCCTCGCGGTCTTGCGCTTGCTGATGCCGACTTCCGTCGTGCTGTGCTCTTTCCTGCTGCCTGCCCGTTTGTTGTGGGCGAAAGAGGAGGTTGGATTTGGACCGGTTTGGAATAAGCCCTGTCCAGCATCTTCTGCTCGTTCCGCTTCCGACGCTCTTCTTGTTCCATCGACTCCATTGCCACACCTCCCTTCCCAAACCCCCGTCCAGTTGAACTCTTTCGAACTGCAATGCTTGCGTTCCATCCTTTCTCTCGCTTCTGCGTCTCTTTCTCCTTCTTTTCTGCTTGTTGAGTCTCCATCGACACCAACCCACGTGCTCGCTGCAACGCCACGTTTCGGAGTATCGCGGCGCTGGCGTTGAAAACTGCCTGAAACTGGTTTTCTCCGTTCTGGTCCTGCCCGCCAATCCGATTGCGAAGAGGTGCAGTCGATGCTCGTGTGGCCGGTGTTGATCCGCTTCGTGTCGCCAGATTCGCGATCCGAGAGGGAGTGGCCGTCACGAATGAGAAGTTGGGAATCGCTCCGATGTAGTCGACAGCAGCAAGACATATCGCTTCCCCCACATTTCCGAGTTCGCGTGGTGTGAGAGAGAGGTCGTCTGTCAGTGTCATGACTTTCGCTGATTTTGATGTTGACAGTAGTTTGAATGGAGGCGTGGAGGGAGGGGCGAGGATTGTGGTGATTGGACTTGCCTGAGATTCAGATGACGAGAAAGCCAGCATTGACGCAGCTGCTTGCCGATAGACGACGTCTTTCTCCTCCTCTCGCCGAAGTGTCTGAACAATCTCTCGGATGTCTTCGTTCATATTCCGTTCAGCGTCCAACCCTCGCCAATCACCTCTCTCCCCACTCCAATCCTCATTCTCTTTCTCTCGTTCTTTCTCACTCTCCACTTCTCTGTCCAGAATCTTGTTCACTCTGCTGCAGCTGTTGTAGTTGCACTCCAAAGTGTAGCTGTGGACACATCCCGTCTGTTTCCAGATTCCCACTCGCCCACACTTCTCCCTCGTCTCGCCGCGTTGATCTTCGATGGTCATCAGATTCTTCCCAAACGACGATTCCACCGTATGCACATCAAACACGAAGTACGGGCAGCTCTTCGCGATGAGAGAAGAGAAGAAGAGTGTGTCGCGTTGGCGGAACACGCTTGCTGAGTGTCGGATTCCGTAAAAGAAGCATCCACGCTGCGAGGCGTGTGCATGTAAATCGATAAAGAAGAGGAGTCGGCTCTTGTTCCCTCCTGACGACACAGAGAGGAGACTCAGGAGAGAGCAGATCGCGTCCACGGCAGGAAACGGCGAGGTGTTCAAATTGAAGAGTGCTCCTTTTCGTGTCTTCACGCTTTTGAGCAGATGCGATGCAAATCCCTTGTCTCCTCCCGTCCATCTTCCCTCATCTCCCCTCACGTGCACCTTCTCCAGACCCGTCCTATCCATCCCATTCACTGGCTCGATCACACTCTGCGTGTGCTGTTTCTGTGCTGCCAAAGTTGCTTCGTAATGCCGATTCAGATTCTGCCCAAAAGTGTCCGTTCGAGACATTCCCAGCGAACACCCGTCCACGTTGATCATCGGAACCAAAACGAGCACAAAGTGGCGACGGAATGCGATGCTACGAGGATCTCTCATCCGAATAGCAAATCGCAGCATGCCGATGAGCACGTGTGATGAGGGAACTTCTCCGGGATGGACACGTGCTGACACAAACATGTGTCGTTTTGTTGGGAACAGTGACGCCACTTGTCTTGCTCTCGATTGCTTCCGGCCGACTTCGCGACGATCGCTCAGTCCATCGAATGACGAGATCAGAACCACATCGACAGCCCTCTTTTGGAGAGAGTGAGTTAAGACGTGTCGGCTGACGAAAAGTGATGATCTCCCGCGTGTCCATTCATGCCCATCTTCCATCTCAATCGAACGAGGATGTGCTCGTCGTGAGTGGAGATGGTGTGGGAGAGTGTCTGGCGATGTGGACAGTGAAGGAGACGTCTCTTCTTCCAACTCTGTCGATTCGGACAGGTCCGACTTGCCTCCGCTCTCGCTCACTTCGTCTCCTCTTCCTCTCCGACTTGACAACATCCCAATGCTTTCCCTCGCACTTTCCTTCACTGCCAAGCTATGTTCTCGTCGACTAGCAACTTTCTCCAACACACTCAGATCGCGTCCACTTTCCACAAACGAATAAGGATACGAAAAAGCGAAGTAGATTGGAATGTCCGACAGTTGGCTCACATTCGAAGGGAGTGATGTCAGCTTCAGCGGAGTGAAGAGAAGAGACGAGGCAGGGACTGGGGACGTGAACATCTGCATTTGATGCAATGTCGTAACTGCGGGAGATGGTGGTGTGAAGGTGTGTGAGGTGACAGACGGCGGAGACGTGGGAAGTGTTGTGCTTTCCGAGTTCGCGAAGACAGTCGACGAGGATGGAGAAGGGGTCGAAACTGGCGATCGAGCAAAATCTGACGCGAGTGACCAATCACTCCGGAACTTTGACAGCAGTTGTCTGCTCTCCTCGTTGTGCCGTTCTTCGCTTTCTCGATTCTTCCACCGTTTCACCATCGTCTGGACAAGACCAGGAAGCCCCCCGCCAGGAGGGAACAGTGAAGGGATGGAGAGAAGTGCGTCTCGTGTCCGCCGGTCTCCCGCTCCCAGCACGAGCGCAGAGTATGTTGGTGTTGAGGAGTATGGTGACGAGACACTCCGTCCTTTCCAATGTTTGTAATGAGTTTCCCAAAACGAGTCGTTCGTCCGATATACAATCGCTGGATGGACATCACTCCAACGCATCAGCCACCGCAGCCACATGTCCTTTTGCGAATCGAGACCTCGTTCAAAGAACGAAAGCCATTCTTGACCTTCAGCTCCACTAGAGTCCAGACTAAATGGGTCACTGCCTTCAAAAAGGACTGCCCTTGTATCGTAGAGGGGAAAACACGACCCGGGACCGGATGATGCAGTCGAAGGAAGTGGGACGGGAAAGAGAGTTGGGTGAGAGCGAAGAATCCAGTCATAAATTGTACTTTCAACAAAAAGTTGTTGAGAATGATCGTCAAGTTCACTCATCCAAGGAAAAGTTTGATTTATCCGTTCTGAATTCTTTCCTCGAGAGATTTCACGAGGGGTTTGTGTGGCACTTCCTAAACCAGTGTCTCGATAGAAATGGCGCAGTGAATCTGCCCACCGCAACCGTACATTCAGGCAATTCACAATTGTTGCAGCTGAGAAGGTAAACTTCAGTGTGAATGCTTTGTCAGCTCCATCAATTTGTACTGAACCACGAATTTCTTCCCATGCTCCATAGTGCCCAATCCGAAACACTGGCTTCATCTTTTGTTGATATAATTTCGCATTGCAGCTCACATTCCGTAGTAAAATCGTAATAGTGTCTGATGGATTCGCAAATCCTGTGACAGAGAACTGCCACCAATACTTGTATGGTGCTGCGTATGGTGTTCCTGAAGAAATAATATCTAGTAGACACTCAGGCACACACCTGAACAATCGCAAGCTGGGTAAACTTCATATACATCTAGATCTGTGGTGTGTTTGGCGTCAAACATATTCCCATTGTCAAAGTCGCTTCGAAACGTATATTGACCCAAATTCCGCACTGTTTGTCGTTGGGTCATTGATACAGTCGTTCTCAAGTCATTTACGACTGGGGCGTGTCCCCTTTCTTTCTTTTTTGATCGTGTTTCGTCGCAAAGACCTTAAGGTGTGAACATAAGTCTGCTCTTTAGCAATTAATGATGACAATTTGAAGGTGCGTGTCAATATCATACCTTCAAACAGCATAGAACAGCTTCCATGATTTGGTTTTCTTTTTCTTGGAGCATTCCATGAACATGAAATAGCGAAAGGATAAGAAGACATAAATTATGGAGAACAAGCTGTTCTATGTCTTTTTGTTTGTTTGATGTTTCACGTACTCCAGACTTCTGATGGAACTCTCAATCTTCTCTCTGACTTCATCCTCTTTTATCTCCAATTATTTTCGTTCTTATTTAATCTTCATCATCCTTATTTTTTGCATATTTTCCTCAGAATCTTATCCTCGTACACAACTCTCCCTCTGACTCAAAGATTTGCCCACAACACTGACTAACCCAACCACCCAACAGAAATAAAAACATAAGAGTGAAGAATCTTAGAACAAAGGCAATCCCTATTGTGAAAATTAATATTGTGTAGTGTTGTGAACAGAAATTATGCCAAGATGTCTTCAAGAATCTGGATGAATTCATTCATGGGGCATCGACCGATGATGTCTCGATCAAATTGATCAATCAACCCAAGGAGTGTCTGAACAAGAGAGGGTATTGAAAAGAATCTCAGATAAGAAGCAAAATGAAGCAAACATTTTCGTTGGGTTCGATCTGCATGTCATTCAATTTCTTCCGGACAGTTTGGAGTGAAACACACGTCGCATCTTGGTTGTCTCGACATTCCTGGGCAAATCTCCTGACATCCTTTCCAGAATCGAGGATTGTTCGTTTGACGTGTTTGAGAGCTTCTTCGATGTTTGGTCTGACTGGATATCCGCTGAGCATCGGAAGATCAACGAGTTGATCTGGAACACGATGACCGAGCTTGTAGTGAAGTGTGAAATCGTCAGCATCGATGATCAAGATTTGTTTGCCCAACATCGGGATAGTATCTCCAACATGGACTTCTTGTGTCAGGATATATGTATCGCTTCCATCCTCGCGTTTATACTTTCCACGTTGAAGGAATTTCCCGTTTGTTGTTCCAGAATTGCGATCGAGTGGCTCGAAGATTGCGATGGTGTCGTCAGTTGGATAGACTGAGAAAATGAATCGACGACTTGAATCTTGAGCAGCAGCATTAAGGAATCTGGCTTTATATCTGAATACAACCCCTTCGAAAGCGATTTGACGTGGGAAATCTTTTTTGGCTGGTTTTGGGATCAAACTGCGAACATTCTGCATTGTATCCTCTTCTGATCCAATGCCCAAGTATGGTGGAATTTCCTGAACAGATACATATTGTAGAGTAACACAAAAGAAAACAACAAACGGCTGTTGGCATGATAAGCTCGACAGAAGGAAGTTCGATCTGCTCGAATTCTGTAACACCGAAAACTTCACGATAGAATTTCTTGGTGAAAGCGTCGCAATCATAAAGGAAGAGTGGCCGGTTGAAGACATTGACTGTCCATCCAACCATCAAATCCGATGCATTGAGTGCTTGATCCTTGTTAATGGATGTAGTTTCACCAACAAAGCGACGGGGAACACGTTGACGTCGAATGAATGTCGAGAAGCTTGCGTAACCAGAGTTGTTCTTCTTGACTTCGTTGACTTGAATTGTATCGTCACTCAGATAGTACTGAAGAACAAATTGCCTCAGATCACCATATGCCTCATTGCGATCATCCCAAACACAGAAGAAACGAAGAACTTTGCGATCATTGAGAATGAATTGACGAAGAGCTTGCTTGTCAGGATCCTTTGTTGTGGTCTGGCGAGCTCGTGGTTTCGTTGCAGCGGCATTCTCTTCCCAGACATCGACTGGCCAGGGTTCCGGTTCGGAAAGTTGTCGACCAGTTTTCCTGAAGAAGTTCTGACGATGAAATGAATTGAGTCGAAAATAGCGAACCTTGGTGAACTCATCGGCATCAACAATGTGATAGACAACACCGTATATTTCGACATCAATTCCGATGTCCAGATCATCCCAATGATAGACAATCCCAATCTCTCCTGGTTTCGGGAATTGATGTCTGCGAACACGTGTCCCTTGAGGGATTCCACTATTGTCCTGACGAAATTCATTGATTTGCATGCTGTCATCCTCAAGGTAGCAGTATATTTTGACCTTTCTGGAAGGATTAGAGAAGAATTTGAAAAACCTAAAGCGTTGTGTCTCGAGACGTGTCTCAGCAACTCCTTCTTGGAAATAAGCGAAGAAGCGTAGGACCTATGTGAGGGACGAAAGAGAATGATATATTGGAAAATATGTGTCAATATTCAAAATAGGGATTGTTCGATAAATCGATTGTCGAAAAAACCTTCCTATCAAATGCGATGAAGGCAGGAGTGTGTTCTCCGGTTGATTCTGCACCTTCGATTGCGGCGTTTGCCATGATGGAACGTGTTGTGTGAGTTGCCTTTGGTACTTGGCCTGGCAAAAGTGTACCACCAATCCCAGGTGCATCAAGCTTCACCTCACGAGAACCTGTTTTCAAACTGTTTGAAAAAGAATACACATGATACGGTGGAGCTATGAGGCATACTTACGGTCAAAGACGTGACTTTTGGCGAAGTTTTGTTCACGTTGGTTCATGACCCGGTATCCGGGGAGGAAGGGAACATCTATAGCAGAGATTTGAGTTAAAAATGAAATAGAGAGAGAAAAAGTCGAGACCATCTGGCCTAATTGTGGTCATTTCAATGTGTGAGAGAAATGAAACAATCGCCCTTAATTTTAACTTTCTTAACATGGGAGGAGAATGAAAACAAAACTTGGAAAAATATGAAAGCTGGTTTCTAGAAATGAAAATTAAGTGAAATGAAACTATTTGAAAAATCAAAATGAAGGAAGAAGAGAATCAAAGAAGAATGTTTTCATGAAGTTGTCAGTCGCTCCTCGTGATGAATACAAATAGTTCACGCTGGGAAAATGAGAAAAAGAGGCCAATACTTCAACCAACAAATTCTGATCGTGCCATTTGCAAGTCCTATCGCAAGACAAGGCGAGATTCGGTGAGCTCCTGAGGCGGTGGCTGTTGGGACAGCGAAGGACGTCGCCTTAATCGACTTTTCGAGGTTTTCGGTGATTGTCGGGGCGAGATCGCTATTCTGGAGGTCCCACAAGCAGAACATGCAAGGCTCCAGGATAGTGAAGAACTGGGAATCAACCCAAGGCGACCAGAAACTGCCGAGTGTTGGAGACGGGGAGAGTGACTTCTGCGTCCACGTTGTGAGCGGGAGCGGAGAGCGTGAGGTGTCAAACAATCTGAAAAGAGGGATGAAACACATGGATCATACGCGTTCGACCCATCCGAGTACGCTGCAAGAACGATGGACGGGAAGGTCGGTGAGGTGGACAATGACACGACTGATGATCCGAACGATGGTGTCTCGTTGAAAGAATGGACATGTGGCGGCTGAAAGAATCAGAGGAACAAAACAGCAGACGAAGAAGTAGTCTGGAGAGTCGATGGTTCCTGCTCGAGTCAGCCTCAGAATGAAGCCAGATGAGAGGCCTACAAATGCTTGGTTTGGATTTTCCAAGTTGGGAGTGGCACAAGTGACTGTCATGTCAATTGCGAGATTTCCCATCGACGAGTTCACAAAGGATGGCGAGAGAGTGGCAGAGAGTGAGAGGGAGGAGAGGGTTTTCAGAGAAACTGTCGATCCACCATGCAACCCCGGGTCTTTATCGGAGCCGCTCCTGAGAGAACAATGAGAGAGAATGAAGAGAGAAAGTGAAGTGAGAGAGCAATGAGAGAGAATGAAGAGAGAAAGTGAAGTGAGAGAGCAATGAGAGAGAATGAAGAGAGAGACGGACAGACCAGAACATCGAAATCCGAGAATCAACCGCTCCTGCATCGTCCTCGTTCTGCTGTCGCCCACTCGTCCGGAATGCGATCTCCCTCAACAGAGCGGTTTTGTTCTGCGAACGACTTCGTGCTGCCGGGGGGATGAGCGTTTCGGGCTTGTTCTCCATGCAGATCCACATGTCACTCTCACCATGCTCGCTCACCCTCCAGAACTGCATCGGCGCTGTGCCCATCGACTGTGCTTGGATCCCACTTCCCTCCTTGTTGAAGGCGTAGAAGGATTGTGGGACACCAGCAGGGAAGATGGATGCATTGCCAGAAGGGTAGTATGCATCAGCGTCCATCCACAGCGACGTGTAGGACGGATTTTGGGTCTGGATTTGAACGAGGATAGGTTCCTTGTCATTGTCCTGTTCAGAGTATGTCGTGAGGGTGGTGTGGAAGTGGTTGGAGGGAGGCTCGTTGATATCCCAGAGGCAGACCCCTCCGTTGATGAGAGCGGCCGTGAGGATGCTTGGATTTAGGGGAGAGACAGCGAGTGCTGATACTGGTGAAGGCGGTAAAAGAATGCTAAATATTGAGCAAAATGCGGAGTAATGGTGAAAAGTGAGGAAATCACGATGAGAAACCGATGCGGAAGGCGAGTGGGGATCCCAGTTTTCTGTTTCTCTGGTGTTGTTTGGTATGTTGTCAACTGGTTCAAATTCCAGGCAAAAACAAAACCATTTCTTAAATCCTTTGTGGATAGAGGGGAAAGAGCAGATAAACAACAGTTTTTGTGGAGAAAGTGATGGCAAACTTGTTGTGAAAGTGGTGGAGGGAGTTGGACTTGCTTTGATTCGTCCTTCACTGGTCCATACGATGCGTAGACGTATCGAGTGTCTGATGGTGCAAAAGTTAGTGCTTTAATTATTCAATAAGAAAGAAAATTGAGTCTCACCTGTAATCTCTCGATCATTTGTCATTTCAGCCCACTTCAATACCACAGTTCGCAAAAATAGCTTAGGTGCTTGAGATTCAGCATTGGCGGCCGATAATGCGTTTTGAGTGGGAGATTCATCCGTTTTTTTACTTTTTCGTTTCTTTTCCTCTTCTTTCTGTTGTTGTTGCTGTTGAACGAGTAATATGTTCTCATTCAACACAGATTCCATCACATTAGAAGCCTTTCGAAGAAATCTCAAGAGGGTTGGAAGGTTTTCTGTCGATTGAGGCGTTGGATGGATCTGAGCTGTTGTTTCTTTGTTAACTTGAGGAGAATCAACTTCTTGTTTCTTTACAACCGTGAGATAGTCCGACCATATCGCGATATTCTCATCTGGGACTTGAATTTCCCTTGTTGACGTCGATACTGTGTCAGTTTGTGAGAGGACGCTTGGGAAATGAGATCCTGTTTGTATTTCTTTCTGAATATCAGAAAATGAAGCAAAAATGAAATTTTGGATACATTTGCAGAGTTTGAATTCGAGATATTCTGAATATTCACGAGATCCTCGTTCTTCACAGATGGCATTGAAAAGGTGATGATCGTTTGGCTTGTGATTTTCAACTTTTTCTAGAAACATCAAAAGCGGTTGAATGAAGGGGATCAAAGGGAAACCATCAAATTTTCCCATCTGGCTTTCTTTTTAGCGGCAGGAGAGACCGTTTTGGATGGAATTGGTGATTTCTTTCTGATCGGCTTCGAACTCATTGGAATGAATTAACAGAATGGAATCAGTTGATTAGGATGAACAATGGAACGGTGAGGTAAGTTGACAGAAAGAAGAACAACCACGATGGGATGGATCCATCATAATCCATTCAGCTTGTTCCTGAATCTCTGTTTGACAATTCCTACCGGCAAGCCACGGCATCATCAATTCAAAATTTGGATTTGGATCATCAACTTCTCAATTCAAGAGCAGGCCAACTTGTGAAGTGCGCCAGCCTGCCAAAATGATTGCCTGAAAATTATATCTAATTCTCCTCTTCTTCTTCCTCTTCTGCACCTGTGTCCTTCTTCTTAGGCTTGGTTCCCACGTCATCAGTGCCCTCTGGACCGTCTCCAATGAAGAAGTACTGTCCAGCCAACTTCTGCTCTCGATCCTTCACAGAGTTGATTTTGTTGATCCGAGGACGATAGTTTGTGGGATCACGGCGGAAGGTGATTTGGAGTTGGGCCAGGAACTGGTTCAGACCGATCAAAAGTGTTTGTGGTGATCGTCCGACGGCATTCACTGATGGCTGCCCCTCAAACACAATCACATGATCAGCCAGATACGTGGCCATGATGAAATCGTGTTCGACAACGAAGGCTGTCTTCTTGGCGTGGAGAATGTATCGCTTGATGACTTTGGCTGTGACGACACGCTGCTCGGCGTCCAAATACGCTGAGGGCTCATCAATCAGATACACATTGGCTGGCTTGCCCAGACACATCACGATAGCCACTCGTTGCAGTTCACCACCAGAAAGATGTTGGATTTGTTTGTCCAACAACTGTTCAATGAGCATGGGCTTGAGGACATCGGTATTGAACTGAGGGTCGGCAAAACGATTTCCGATCTGTTTGTAGAGAAGGTCACGGACGGTACGATGAGGGTTGTTCTTGTCTGGTTTCGGGCTGATCTTCTGCGGTTTGTAGGAGATGTTCAAGCGAGGGGCCTCGACACCACCGTCTGGAGGGATCAGACCAGCAAGGAGATTGACAAGGGTTGTCTTGCCTGTTCCGTTTTCACCAAGCAGAACGATGATTTCAGAATGGCTGAATTGACCTGCCTCAACCTTCAATTCGAACGGTCCAAGCTTCTTCTTCATCTCAGGGTATGTGTAATGAGCAACCGAACCCTTCGATTTGTCTGTTTCCTCAGCAGTTTCGGACACTTTGAAGTTCAGTTCGAATGGACGGAAGCGAAGGTTCTCCGTTGGGATGTAGCCAGCCAAGAAGTGGTTGATACCATCGCGCACATTCATTGGGAAGGTGACAACACCGTATGCTCCTTGCTGTCCGTAAAGAACGCAGACAAAGTCGGAGAGATAGTCAAGAATGGACAAGTCGTGCTCGACAATAATAACGTAGCTACAAGATGGGAGAGAAAGAAAAATGAT
Source organism: Blattamonas nauphoetae (assembly GCA_033064195.1). NCBI lineage: Eukaryota > Preaxostyla > Oxymonadida > Blattamonas > Blattamonas nauphoetae. The sequence continues at coordinate 26,300 of JARBJD010000108.1, read as the reverse complement.
TGATAAATGGGTGTTTTGTCACAAGAAAGAGAAAATGAGGGATATAATCAAATATTGTGTAGACTAAGTCGATGTCAAACTTCGAGTCTGTGACCAAGTCACGGATAACATTAGCAGCCTTGAGACGTTGACGGATGTCGAGATATGAGGATGGTTCATCGATCATATACACGTCAGCCTTCTGGACAGCGACGAGAGCGATGCAGAACCGTTGAAGTTCGCCTCCCGACAATTCTTCAATCCTTCTTGTCAGAACACCTTTCAGATCAAGAAGTTCGACCAAAGAATCGAACATATCGCGTTGGTTCTTATTCTGGAGCAATTGACCAACTTGTCCGTTCATTGCTTGGGCAACTTGGTCAACGTATTGTGGCTTGATGATGGCCTTGAGATTCTCTTCAAGAATCTTTGTGAAGTAATTCTGAAGCTCAGAGCCACGGAAGTACTTGAGAATGTCTTGCCAATCAGGAGGGTTGTCAAAGTGGCCAAGATTGGGCTTGAGTTTTGCAGCGAGAATGCGAAGAGCTGTTGACTTGCCAATACCATTCGTCCCAACAAGACCAAGAACTTGGCCAGGGCGAGGTGTGGGGAGACGGTGAAGTTTGAAGGAGTTGGGTCCAAAGCGATGTGTGCATTCGCGATCAAGTGATTTTGGGAGATTGATGATTTCAATGGCTTCGAATGGACATTTCTGATGAAATAAAGAGGGAATCAGGTGAAGAGTGAGGAAGGTGCAACAGGAACAAGTTGTGAACGAGATGGATAAGTGAAATGAAGTATGAAGATTGGAACATCCATTGTGTGATAATTTGAGTTATAAATCAAACCTTCACGCAAATACCACAGCCAATGCACAGCTCTTCTGACAAAAAGGCAACTTTGTCTTCTTTCTGGACCTCAATACAGAGTTTTCCTTTCTGCTTTGATCCTTGTCGAACCACAGGACATGAACGTTTGCATTCAAGTTGGCAACGTTTTGGTTTGCAACGATCAGCCTTGACGATGGCAATACGTTGGAGTCGATCTGCTTCCTCTCCGCGTTTACGTTCCATGAGCAATCAGAAGTGATCCTCCCCAAATTTTAGTGATTTCTGGTCAGACCATCAATGGATGATGAAAATATCATGTCCCAACAGAGTACGTTCTTATTAACTTTCATTTATCTTTCATTGGTCAGATGTTTCTCACGGTGACACAAATTCCACTGTAGAAACAGATCTCTCTGACAACCTCCTGCAACTCATCGATATGTTTGATGATTACTCAGATGGTTTGCATAATTGTCCTTTTTTAGAGTCCATTTCTATTCCAGATGATGATTTATCTGAACAAATTTCTCTGGCTGATGAGATCATCACTCTCTCAAGTCAAATACTTCAGGATCACCTTAATAAAACCGAGTCATATTCCCAACCATTTATCTTACTCCTTTCTCGGATCTTTTCCACTTTTCGGGCCATATTAATCTTTGAAACGAAAACAGAATATCCATTTTCAACCAAACTCATCTCACCACTCCTATCTTCAATAACCTGCTTATCACCTCCAACCCCACGAATCATTCAAGATTCTTTCCTCGAATTTTCTTTCTACTATCTCTCTCAACATCCCAAAGACAGTCAAATTATCGTCACAACTGGTTTCATCTCAGATATCCTCGAAATTGCACATCATGATCTCTATCACTTTTGGTGCATTCTATATCGCCTATCAAATCTCATCTCGGAATATCGAAAACAGAACTTCGCCGAATATTATTTTTTGGCCGATCATTTTTCTCTCCGTGGCGGAGAAGACCTCGTTGACGCTTGCCAAGTATTCACTCATCGGATGTCGCGGTTTTAGCATTCTTCAAAAAGAACGCAGATTTAGCAGAAATGAACGAAAAAGCGGACGCTACACAGAAAGACTGATAAATCGAAAGCACCAAGCAGGACTGCATCAGGATCCACTCAAAGCACTTACGTGTGATTATGGGAGCACCTAGCTCATCATATTCATCCTTACTAATCCAGACCGAGTATTTCCGTTCTGGAGGAGCAGAGATTCTGACTTAAATGGCGAAAAGGCGAAGTTGGTCACTTCTTTGGGTATTCAACGATACCTTCGAATATTGTCGTTCCTCTCGACAAGACGACTGCAATACTGGTTGGTTCGTTTCACTCTCTTCTTTTTAACGCAGCATGCTTTTCACGAAGACACATCGATTAAAATCGAACAATCGTGAAGGAAAAAATCAACATAATGTTGTTCTTAGGATAAGTATTGCCAGAATGAAGAATAAACAAACAGAACGATCACTCCAGGAACGGTAATCGCGGTAGGACCCCCAATTCGGTCTCTACTTCCTTCACATAACCGTTGTATCCTTCAACAAGAGAATTATGAAAGTCCTTTATTGGATACGATCTCTCGTGCTTCAGTAAACACACCCGGCACTCGTTGAAGAAGTCCACAAAAACTCGTCGAATCCGATTTCCGTCTTCGACCGAAGTCTCGTTTTTGTGTTCGACGAGGAAGGTTCGATAGATGGCCATCGGACCTTGGTTGATCTCTGAGAAAGGAGAAGAAGAGATAAACAGAAACTCAAGACAAACGTGGTGTCAGTGCTCCGCTGAGAAGATACTGCAAGCTTTTCAGAACAAACGGTTCAGCGGTGACGGCTTCGTGGATCTTTTGGATTCTGACTCGAAGATCCTTCTCGCAGTATTCACTCGGGTTGAACAAGTCAAATCTGATTTTGTCTTCCAGGATCGGTTGCCGGTGTGTCGCAAACGGAAAAGTGGCAGGCGTCTCAAACCACATTCGAGCGAGATGAGTGTCATACAGCTCTCCCATCTTCTTCCCCTCCTTCGCAAACGTCGTGTCGTACGAGAACTTGCAGATCAGCTGATTTCGGAGAGCCGGATCGTCCATAAGGCAATCCTCGTCGAAGTCACTCTGCAACTCCACTTTGGCCAAGATGATGACTGGTTTTGTCCCCAACTTCAATTTAGCCACTGCTTTGAAGTAGTTTTCCGGCGAGAACGTGTCCATCAGTTTTCGTGTATCGCCAATAAACTCGATGTCTGTCGTCAGCATCGATTTGAACTGCGCGCGAAGTCGATTCATCATCTCTCCCAGCGATACGACAGATTGTTCCATGTAAATGTACTCAGCTCCGTTCAGCACATCAAAGGGCGTCCCAAACAGGCCAACACGGTAGAATGTGTGTCTCAGACGCGTTTCGAAGAAGGTTTGGCTGATTGTCGACGCTGCTGCTGTGATTGTTTTGGCTGTCTCAGCGATCCCTTCAATATCGTTTGTGGATTGGCACAAGACGAGCTGGACTGAAGCGAGTTTGATTGCCATTTCCTGAAGATTTGCTTTGTCCAAGAGTGTGAGTGCTGTTTTGATCTCTTTTTTCATCGAACAGATCGAGATGAGTCCTCCAGATTGCTCAATCTCATCAATGATTTCGTTTGTTAGAATTTCTGCAGTGCGCATGTTCAGATGTGGGCTCCATCCGTCGATGATCCGATTGGTGTAGAAGGACAGTGATTGGAGGAACTCCTTCTGGCGAGTCTGTCGAGACCCACTGAGAGTGCGAGGTGGCTGCACAAACGAGGCGAGGAGCGGAGGAAGAGATGTCTTCTCCATCTCGTGGAGTTTGTTGAAGAGGTCCTGGATGATCATCACTCGCATCACTTGCGTTATTGCGGCCTCTTCCTTGTTCCCTGCCTGCATGTTGTGTTTGACCAGCTTCTCGAGCCAGATAAGTCGAATGATGGGGTGTGTCAGATGTGAGTCTGAGAGACGCAGAAGCAGGTCTGCTCGATCGTCCACGTTTTCGTTGGAGAGCCTATTTTCCGAGCAGACCGTGGCGAGGATGTCCTGTAGATTCTCCAAAACCAATTTGATTGTGTAGCACAGCGCAATTTTTGTGAATCGACGAATCACTCGCCGTTTCTTCTGAGCTATCGTGAGCGGAGGGACGAAGAGGGACTCGTGCTGGGTGAAGTAGATTGTGGCTGCCAGCTGTGGAATTTGTTTAAAGGCGTTCAAAATGTGTGATTCCTCTTCATGCTTCAACTGAGTGAGCTGATGGATCGCCTGCGTAAGTTGGATCTTCATCCTGAGAATGGTGCCTGTTTCCATGTTCAGTGCAAACAACGCGGCGATGAGGTTGATCGCCTCTCGTCGAACAATGGCTGATTGTGAGTGAGAATACTGCAGAAGGCTTCCGCAGACGCTGCCGCAGTGTGGAGTATTCTCTGTGAAGAAGAACCGTTTCGTGTGTGCTGCGAGGAGACGGATGAGAGCGAAGATGAGTGGTGCGTTTTGTGTGCTGACTGTTTCGAGAACGTCCGTCACAGCTGTCCACAGAGATCCGAAGTACGGCTCAGAAGAGTTGGTGAAAGGAGGGACATCGAGAATCATCAGTTTTCCGTCCTTTTCATAGCGAGTGGCATGGGCAAGAACGGTCAGGACAGCTGGCGATGTTCCCAAGGCAGAGAGGGGAACTCCCGAGATTTCTGTTTTCTGTCCGAGGATGATCTGGGCAACATCATTCAATACAAGCATCAACGGAGTCGTGGATTGTTTGAACGGGTTGGACGTTTGCCTGATCTCTGTCATTAAATGGTTGATGTGGTTGATGAATTTGGCACATTGCCAATTCGGACTCTCACCGATCAAAGATATCTCGATCTGGTTGTTGAACTCCGCCATGAAGACGTCCTGATAGAGAAGAACAGTGGTTGCTTCGTGGAGGAGGAGAATACGAGTGGTTTCCACAAGATGCACAGCTTTCTCAACCATTTTGTTGGTTGTGGTGGTTGTACTCGTCACCGTTGTGAGCAAAGCAGACTGTGATGGTTTGAGTGTTTGTGACATCACCGGCCCAGTGACAGTCATTGCCCTCTCGGCCGTTGAATGAGTGACTTTCGGGAGAGTGATTTGAGAAGGGACAACTTTGAGCTTTCGTTTGTATCCAAGTGAGATCTCCCGTTTGATCGCCGACTCCACCAAAACTGTTTTCCACAACGACATGAAACTGAAGAAATCGTCAATGTGGTTTCTGTTTGTGCCTGGTTCGAGAAGCCATCTTCTGAATGTCGTCACCGAACAATTGCGCAGAATCCAGGCGCAGGCCATGAGACAGTGGAGAACAGACATCCGGTGCATGCTGACAGACTCTTCCATGTGTTTGATGTTGTCAACGGTGTAGGAGAAGAAGAGGAAGAACGAATCTGCAATTGTCTGACGGGTGTCGTCGGTAAACAGCGGGTGATCTTCGAATGATGTCACATCGATCGTCGCAAACAGTTGGGTGATGACGGTGAAAGGGAGAAGATCCTGCATGCTCCCTGCAATGTCTTCATCACACCGCACCAGTGTCCTCTTTCCCTGGTTCCCAGTGAGTTGTTGACTCGACGCTGATAATATTCGGTCTGACGTAGTCGGCGAGCTGAATGGCTCATCTCCATCATTGCTCATGCTCCTTTCGTCGATGATGGAGAAGGTGAGTTCAGAGGAGGTACCCTGTGGTTTGAGTGATTGGCGAGGATAAAGTTGATTGTTGTTGCTTGATTGGAGAGAAAAACCAAGTTTGGTGCAGAAACACTCCCAAAGTGCAGCAACAAGCGAATGAGAAATGAAAATATCAGGCGACGTGGAGGGTTTTGATAAGGATTCAAGATCGGTGGGCTTGATTGAGAGGAGGTAGGCCATCCAGCCAGGCGACGAGACAAGGAATCGAAGGGTGGTCATGATCAAAATCCAGATGTTCTTTGGAGACTCGCTTGAGTTCTGAATGAGACCCGCGATGAATGAGAACAAGATTGACAGAAGGGAGCTCCTCTCGTCTTCAGTCTGAGCGAGTTCCGACAACTGTGCAGTGAAGTGTGTGAATGACGCAACAAATGAAACAATCGATGCATCCAAGAACGGACTTGAAGCAATGAGCAATGTTGGGATGGCAGTCACTGCAGTATCCGCAAAGGCCTGATAGAGTGACAGGAACGTGTCTGTGAAAGCAGGCTCTTTCTGATAGGAAGGGTTGATGGAACTGAGAAAAGACTGCGTTCGTTGCTGTTTGAGGAAACGGATGGTGACTGAGTTCGAGATGAGAATGAAGAGGAACCATGAGAACCGAAACGGATAAAGTGGTGGGAGCTTCCTTGCCTGTGATTCTGTGATCGCGAGCGTCCACATCTTCAGCAACCCTGCTGACATGTCCATGACAGTCCCATCGGAGTGGTGTGGGTTATCCGCGTAGAATTTCAAGAAAGTGAAGAGTGGCATCATAACTTCCTGTTTCTCCAAATACAGATGATCAAAGGTCACGTTGTCATCACGAATGGTTTCGTTGAGTGTCGGTTTCTTCTCACAAACCGACGGAACATGGAACACCGTCTTGATGGTCGGTGGAGGCGGCTTTGGAGGTTCGGCTGGTCGCAGGCCTGGCGACACTGCACGTCCAATGTCCGTCGGCGGGGCAAGAATGTTCTTCGCTGTCGGAGTCGCAAAGTCGTCTGGTTGGTCCGATGACTCCGAGTTCTCCACCCAAAATGGACGGAACTCGCCGATGGCAGAGTTGAGGAGAGTGAGAAGGGCGGCGAATGCTGGTCTGGCCAGAAGAGGTTCCGGACGAGATACAGCTCGAAGGACGATGTGGAGGAGGAACGGGATGAAGGGCAGGAGGTCCTCTGATTTGAAAGTTGATTTTGCGATGGACGTGAATGTTTGTGAGATCAGGTCGAGTGAGATTGGGAGTTGGACAGCGCTCAGTTTTAGTTGATTCCTAAACTGTCTGAATGGTTCGCTGAGCAGCATGGAATTCCGGACAAGAGCTTTCACAAATGGCTGCTGCGGATAAATCGTCGACACGAATCTCCGCGACAATGAAAATGACCTCTTCGCATCATCCAGCCATTTGATCTTCCCATCAGAGGCAGCATCTCGCGACCTCGAGGCGTCGGTGAAGGAGAGGGGAATGTACTCCATATATCCTGGCGGGAGCTCACGAGTGATTCTGAGGGCAAAGATATCGAATGAGTGGATGTCGGATGCTTCGCAGAGAGGAAGGACAGCGTGTGCAAGGAACTTGCGAACTGTCGACTGTCCTTTCCGGATGAGCTTGCATGTCACGTGGTAGAACGTGAAAAGAATGTGGAGTTTTGGCGAAGTGCTGAGAGGGAGATTAATTTTGATTTCATCACCGAAGCTCGCCGGATGCATATGATAGACCATACGACACCCAAGCACACTCACAAACTCCGACCCACACTCGTTGTTGTAAATGATGGGAAGGCCCTGTTCCTCAGCTGAGTCGTCGGTATTCTTAACACGGACTTCGAGGTACACGTTCCGATTGGAGAGTCCAGATGGGAGGTTCTGGAAGCGGACCATCTGTGGATAGAGATAGAGAAGGTTGAGGGGGTGGAAGGCTGGAGTGGGATTGCGAGCAATGGGGAAGGTCATGATGAGGTGTGGATGAACTCCGGGTTGGGCAGATGCGACAGATGAAATGGTGGAATAGTCAATTTTGCGTTGTGGGGATGAGACTGGAGGGGATGGTTGGCTTGTGAAGACAGGGGGAGGGGCAGGAGCAGGTCGAGATCCTTGAGGTTTGATTGGAGGAGGAGGAAGGATACTAACTCGCTTGGCAACTGAAGAAACATGAAGGGTGTTGTATTTATTCCCTCCTTCTGGCGTCCAAGTTGACAATGTCGGGACCATAACACTCGAACCAATTGACGTGATTGATCCTGTCGTTTGGATATCTGGTGAGGACGGTGGTGAATCCAGTGATGCTTCAGTGGTCTCTTGTGAGACTGTACGCTTTGGGGATATGGGCTGCATTCGGATATGAGCACGTGGATGGAGAGTATTAGACATTTTGAAAGTCGATGTAGGTTTCGCTGATGAAGTCGGTGTAGATGGAGGTGGAATGGGATCAATGGATTCTGCCTCATATAGTTCACTTCGTGTTGACACTGATTTATCTGGAAGGTAGCAGTCAGTCAGAGAAGAGTTGTCCAAAAGTTGGATGGACACGTCCATGTTCATGTTGATGATAGAGTCGTTATCTTGCGATTGGTGTGTGATTGCTGACAACATATCAACCTCAGTATGTCCAAAATTTGTAGTTTCGCGGAGTCCACTCAGATGGGTCGTAAATGGTTTCGCGAGATGAGGCTGTTTGTGAACATCAGCAGAATCGAGAATATCACGAGTAAGTTGAGGACGACTGGTAGTCGGTTGGGATGTGAAGAGAGGAAAAAAGTTCCATCCGAATGGCTGTTTGTATTGTCCAAAATGCTGGATCCTTTCTTTATGATCCTTCAAGATTGAATCAGCGGAAAGAAGTTGTGACATATCATTCTTTCCAGCATCTGCACCGCTGATAAAGTTGAGAGTGCGGACAGGTGTTGATGTAGATTGCTGTGTACGTGATCCATGATGGATCTCATCCAATTGTTGTGTTGTGTATTTATAATCTTCATAAGCCTTGTTAGTTGTTGGAACAAGGACAGTGTAAATGCGAATAACGAGATGTACTTGCCCCACACGCCTTCTGTCGAACGAAAAGATGCATTTATTTCCTGTCGTCGTTGGGGAGATAACCGTTGGTTTGTATGATCGCATAATGTCTGTTAGATGAGCCGGAATGATCTCAAAATGAAATTCTTCGGTAATTTTGCTTTTCAGCACAGAATCATAGAGAGAGACAGAGAAAAAATAAGGTTCTGGGATGAAAGGTGCATTTGGGAACGATATATTCAATGCCTCGAACGAAAAGGTGATGTCTCCCAATGGAAATGCTTTGTACGGTTTGAGGTTTGGTAGGTGGGGCGATGTGGGAACAAACGAAGGATTAAACGCCCGAGCAAGTCTTTGGTCAGTCTGAGATAGAGATGACGAAGAAAAAAGAATACAGATTTCGAATGTGGGGTGAGAAAATAATCTTTGAGATAGGAATATGTTAGACTGGTAAGAATTTCCGATTCAGTCTTGTCATCACTTGGATGTGGTGTTGTTGAAGATGGTTCGATATCTGCTTCCAGAAAGCTTTGAATGTGTGTATCTGGAGAAATTGTTGACGATGTTGTGATTTTTTCATCAAGAACAATTTTTCGAGCCTGTGTAAACCCTAGAAAAGCTTTTTCGGTCTTCGTTACTGCTTGATGGATTTGAACAGGATTCTAAATGAATACGAAAGAAAATATGGGAAAAAGATACATATTTCGAAGAAAATGTTTCATTTTGATCAGTGTACGCTTCACAAAATGTCGGTGTTATGGACGAAACAAACAATCGAGCTGTGGTGCCTTGTTCTTCATGGGATTGACTTTCTTCTCCATCATCACATGCAAAAGGGATAAATTCTAGGTTGTTTTCGAGTGATGGAGGAGGTCTTTCTCGATATAGGAGCTCGGACATGAGAGGAATCCGAGAAAAATGAATCCCATGGGAGAGATCAATTGTCTCCTTGATTATCGTGGTCTGTTGACCATAAAATTCGTCTCCACATGAACACAGAAAAACTTTCATCCAGATCAGATCGTGAAAGCAGAAACATTTCACACTATCATCGATTTATTTTGAGTTTCTTCGAGTGATGGGTTCATCTAATTCTCACGTTCTCACTTTCTTCTATCCAGACTCCTGTAGAACAAACTCGGACTATGTTTCCTGAAGAACTAGACACTGATGCAGCTTTATTCAACAACATGACCGAGTGTCTTCTCACGTACTTCCGGAAATCCTTCCCTATGATTGAGCGGAACTATGCCCAGTCATTTACACAGTTCTGGGACTTCTGTCGAACTTATACGCAGATGACTCCCATTGAAGGAGCAATTTGCACTCAAATTCTCAAGATACTCATGACAAACTTTCAAGAAGGAAAAAGTCTGCTTCATCTCACGGAAAATCATGTTGGAACCGTGTTAGTGTGCACAGTTATGTTGGTATACAAATTTCTTCGAGACCGGACTTTCAAGAACATTTGGTGGGCGAAAGCATTCGGGATTCCTCTCTCTCTCATCAACGTCTCCGAGAGGATGATTTTTGAAGAAATTTCTTCGATTATTCTGTTGGTTTCTTCTTCCTTTCAACAAAACTAACTGCAGCTCGCGGATCCGGATCCTATTTATGTCTCTGGACGTTCCTCTCTTCTGTGATCTCTGTACACCTTGCGTTAGCGCCAATCATCTTTGATATTTACACCAGCATTCCTTGATTGCGCTTCTAGAACATTTCTGAGATTACCAATACCTCACTTTCATCGAAATTCATTTTCTCTGTTCATACCAATTATTTATCTCCCATCTTGCCACCATTGTTTCATTAGTTGATAACTTTCGTCAAACAGTCAATTTCGATAATTTTCACTCTGTATAAAGCAACTGTTCGTGAAATGGTTGCGTGAATGGTCGAATGAACGTTCCAAGCCATTTCCGCTCTTTCTCATGATGGTAGTCGTTTGAGAGAGGCCCTAAACGATATGTGTGACTGAAGACTAAGTCACTTTTCAACGAAAGTAAGTCAACAACAACTCCACTCGCTTCCAAATGCAATCCTCTCCAATTAGAATCCAATGTCTGATGTCTGAAGAAATACCAGTTTGTAAGTCACCATCTGTCCATGGATGCATTCGAAATAGAGAGATAATCCTGGTGAAAAAGGGGTCATGGAGGAAGAAACAAAGTTGACGACTATGATTCCAGAATTGTTCCAAAGGGCGTAAAAGGAGCGATAAACCACGTAAACCCATGCTCATGGAGTGTAGCGGAAAGTTCAGGAGCTGGATCTCCTTCCATAAAGCATATCACACACCCTCCCCCACCTCCTCCTGTCAGCTTCCCACAATGTCTAAACTCCTCTAAAATCTTCAAATTTGAACAAAAAAATACAGAAACACAAACCGACAGAACTGATCGAATCTCTGGCGACGAGACTCCAAGCTTTTCCAGACATGACTGATTCTGGACAACTAACGCGTCTAGTTTTCCTTTAGTATCAGATCCAAACGTTCCTTGTAGAAGATCCCATGCACGGTTGCTGATTTCATCCATTTCAGAAAGAATCGGAAGAGCTGCTTCGTTTTCAGTTTCGACGAATGATCTGACTTTCTCGACCATCTCCCTTGTTTGTCGTGGCTTTCCTGTGTTCACCACAAGCAATTTAATGTCAGATCCTTCAAATATCTTTCCCCCAAATTCAGCTGTCAGTCCTGTGGGTGCCTGTCGATACTTCACAATATTCCCGAAGCAGCTCACAAAATTGTCGACTCCCGAGGGACGTGCGTGGAATACACACTCCCCAATGAAGGCCCATTTGTTGATTTCTATTTTCTGAGTTTGAGAGAGCTTTGAATTATCGTCTTCTTTTGTTTGTGTTTCTGATTTGTGTTCGTCCGAAGACCAGAGATCGTAAAACGAAAGAATACATCCTGAGACGGAACAACAGAACGCTCCTGATGTTCCCAGCCCACAGCCAATCGGAATCCTGGAGGAAATCACGATTTCGTCGGGAAGGCAAAAGTCCAATCCTGTCCCTGGACAATCATCAAAACGATACACTGCAAGGAGAAGAAACAGTAGGATGCATGAAATTGAGTTTGTCGCATTGTAATGAGCTGATACTTCGTCTTTGTGGAGATTGGAGGAAACGAATGTTCGAATCGATTCCATCAGCGTGTCCAGTATCCCAGCATCGGGTCTATCAAAGAATAACTGCATCATCTTCGACTTGTGTGATCTGAGGAGAGTTCTCAAGAACAGAAAGAGCTCCTGCTTCTCAAATGAGACACTTGTGGAAAAGTCCCTCAGTTCAATTTTCATCTTGTCTGAGTCTCCTCTATCATGATGTGTTAGGGACCTAATGGTCACTGTAGTTCGTAAATCAATCGATGTCACAACAGCTGACTTCTCATGAACGACCGAATGTTCGCCGAACAGAATGACTTTTCCCGGTGAAGAGCAGGTCCTTGTCAGCATCGTGTAAAGAGATAATGAAGATAGGCGAATCTTAATGAGATCAATGCAAGAATAAGGAGTTACTGAGAAAAGTGAGCATAAATATGGACTAGATCGGTTTTGTCATTCAGAAAAAAGTGAATTATTCATGTCACGAAGAATGTCAATCAGAGAACAATATTTAGAATGTTTGAGAAAACTCCCGAAAATTAACGGCTATGTGAATGTGAGGTGAGATGGCTATCTTTTAGGCTGAGTGATCCTGGTACATGTCCTGATCCATCATACCTTGGTCCCCCATTGGGTCCATCATGTTAAGGATGGGGAGGCCTTGAGACTCCTGGTTGATCATTTCTGGGGTCACGATCTCCTCGTAGAGAGAGTTCCATTCATCGTCCAACCATTTCGAGAGGTCAGCAACTGTTGTGGCAGCATCTTGTGCAATCCGGGCAAGGTGAAGTGAGTGAGAGAGGAGAGGGAGAGAGTCGTCTTGGTGTCTGTCCTTTGGTCTTTCGCCTCCCCGCGCTGGGGCGCTTTTCGAGTTCGCACCCGCCTTTAATCTGTCTCGACGAGTCTTCTCGTGGATCAATGTTTGTTTTACCTTCTCAACAAGACCAGAGTCAACACAAATCGCATTCCTAACGTCGTCCCCGCGCATAAGGATGCCTTGTTCAAATATTGTGTAGATTTCCGAGTGAAGGATGGATGAATGTGGGTGTTCGAAAAACAAGTCCACCAAAATCTTGAAAAGTTGATGATTGAGTAATGCTTCGTCAATTTTGTAGCCGTACCCACTTCGGATGAGAGTAGAGTATAAAATGATGACTGAAAAGAGGTGAATCCATGGGTTGTAGAAGATCACACTTTTGAGCTGGGTATTGCTAATTCCTTTTCCAGGGTTCGGTGCTTTGAGTGACTCTGCAAATTTGTCCATGTTGGAAAGGACACAATCACAGACAAATGGGGGTGGATCGATATTCTCATCAAGTGGCATCAGATATTCATTCTGCGGTTGATGACGTGTGTTCCACACAATATCAACAAGAATTGACAAAGCTGCTGCTTGGGCTGTTTGGTTGGTGTTATCAAGGGCGATTTGGACGAGGAGTTCAGATTCGGCAGGAAGGAAGATTTTTGTGAACAGATTCTCTGCATCGGGCATTGTAAATCGTCCAATCAAATTATTCAAAATTTGAGCAATGTTGGAAGGAACCTATCGGATGAGAGTTAGAGGATGGAGGAAGAGGAGGAGATACGAGTGGCTGCTTGGATGTTTTCATTTCTGTGAGAAGAAGTTTCATGAAATCGTTTTCTCGAAGCCACTAGAAAAGGAGAGAAGAAACAAATGCATGGAGATCAGATCAATGAAGAATGCTGCATACAACGACAAGTTCATCGAAGCTTGTTGTTTGTTCAATTGAGACAACGATATCATAGAGAAATTCACAGAATGGGAAACAGTTGAGGTGTTTGATTAATTTTGGGATGGTTTGACGTTCTTTAAGAGTGGTGACAATCTGGGCAAAGGTAGTCGAGATAGAAAAAGAGGATGAGGTCTCGCGAAAAGACAGCAAAATACATCGTTCGTCCTTTGCATGATTAAAGAATGAATGATGCGGCAGATGTGATGAGAATAAAGAGGTTGAATAGGTTCGTCTCGTTCCAAGAAAGAGAAAATGATATCCTTCACTTCTGGTGAAAGAAGAATGTCAAAAAAGATATCCATTTCGCTTGAAAGGATTTCAGCAACCAAGTAAGGATATTTATATCGTCTTTCGTCTGAGGAATCTTCAGGTGGATCAGTGACAATGAACATCAACATTTCTTTCACTGTCTCTGGTTTCTTTAGTCTGAGTACGATGAGAAAAATAGAAAATTGAAGCATATAAAGAGGATAAGCGAGAAAAAGAAATGATAATACATACAGAGCAAGAAGTTGAGAATTCTCTGTTTTAAAGTCATCAAGAAGTTCATCACAATCAAATACTCTCTCAAGAGTTGGGTTATCTGCAAGAACCTTTGCCAGTTCTCCTGATGACGGATTGAGAAGACTGAGCCACTGCTCCATCTGAACCCTCGGGAGAGAAAACGAACAGTGGTTTTGAGATCTGGATTCATCAAAAGTGTCGTTGCACAACCAATATACAGTTTGATAACTTTATCGTTCCCAAATTAACATTGATGATGGATATTCTCCATCAAATCGGTTGAACAACAGGAGATCTTCAAGAAAATGGTGCTTCACATTTATACTTGTGTGAAATCAATCAGGATTGATAACGGGCTTCGAACTGCCTTGAAAACCAACTATTGACAGGATTTAATCCGACCGAAGAATGGATTCGTCGAAAGAAGTGAAATCGTTGACATAATCGAGGAGATGGACCTGTGAAAGTAGTTCTGAATCTCACCCACAAATTCTCCAATCAATTTCGTTTCAATTTGCAAGGAGTGATTCGAGACCATTCACTGTCATTCAATCAAACCTGGAATGGGAATTCAAAGGCACCGAATAAAACAGAATCATCCTGTTTGATGATTCGGAGTTGAGTTTACCAATTGTCTCATGAGATCGAGTACCACCACGTGTTTCAATTCCGGAGCATCAGTTGGAAACAAGAAAGAGTGTCATTTTTCGAAATCGTGTCATTTTATTTTTCATTTTCAATCTCCATGTCCTATGTCCCTTTTCCTTCCATTCTTCTCCACCACTCCCCATCGTTCCTTACTACTCTTCCTCCCTCCTCAACATCTTCATTAAACCCCTCCTGATACTTTATTGGTGTTGATCCTTTCTTGTTAATGGGTGAGATCAGTAGTGTATAGAACGAATTGGGAACCACGTTGGTATAGATGATACTACTGGGCAAAATCATCATGCCGATTGACACAACAATCGGTGTGATCATTCTGTTGTACTCTCAAAGCAAATAAACATTCCCAGAAGCCCCAATTGAACCATCAGCAATTATTTGAGAGGTCAAACTGACCTTCAAATGCTCAGAAACGATTTGAATGATTCCGAACGTTGTTTGAATTGATTCTTGTCAACAATGAGATCAAAAAATGTTCAGATCAACATCGATTCTTCAAGTTTTTTCCATTTTTCACACAAATCCGTTGAAACCAACAGTTGAAGCACTTCAAAAAAATTTGAAAACAATTCTCAAATCTCGGGGACGACGCCGGTCGTCGATCAAAACAGTCCCGATGAAAATCGGTTGGGAATTCGCGGCGCTACATACCGTTCTGTGGTCCAAAATAGGTCGAAAAAGTCGATGCTCATATTTCACCACTATGATCCGCTATATCTTCAAAACATATTTTTTATGACTCCACATAATTAGTTCATCATTTTGGATGGGGAAATTTTCGCGAAAAAACACTTTCGAAAAAAAAGTTTGATCCGACCCACCATGATTTTTTTGAATTTTTCCGAATTTTAGAAAAACGGTATACGCTTTCACGGTTATCATGTTCAGGTCAGCTTTCATCGTCTAATGACGATCTTGCACTTCAAAACGCTCGGAGACGCCCTTTGGCGCCTCTCCGAACGTTCACTTTCATGTTCAACACTTTCACACTTTTTTTCACGAGTTTTCCATTTTCGCTGTTTTCGCTTCAACCACTTCATATTTCAAGCATTTTAACGAACATAAGTCGTCCCCGAACGGCTTGTGTTCTTATATAGTGTTTTTTGCACACACCTTTTTCACGTCACATTTTCGCACTCCTTTTCCTCACATCACTTTTTTCTCGAATTAACACCTATCGCCCTTCCGTTCTCACCATTCGAGAAGGCTGTGGCTGAATTTTCAGAATTTTTGGTTCATTAGTTCTTTCAAAATTTCACTTTTTTGTCTTTTTTTCGTTCTTAACATTTCACTGTTTGTTTACGTTCAAATCACTTCAACGTCTTTCTTCTTTCATTTCACTCTTCCCGTTTTCACTTTCGTTCATTCATCGTTCCT
The DNA here is from genome assembly GCA_033064195.1 of Blattamonas nauphoetae. Classification (NCBI taxonomy): domain Eukaryota; phylum Preaxostyla; order Oxymonadida; genus Blattamonas; species Blattamonas nauphoetae. The sequence continues at coordinate 10,363 of JARBJD010000108.1, read as the reverse complement.
TCTCATTTCACCGATTTCATGGCGCTTTTTTCGGACCGTTGGTCCTCTTTGACACATCACAATGTTCAAGTTTTCATGAAAGATTTCGAAAAAGAAGGGTAAAAGAAGGTGAAACAGGGTAAAATGAAGTGAGCAAGTACAATAGTGAACAGTGAAGTGGAGATCGTGACAATGGCGTGAAATTTGATGTGAATAATGTAAACAGAGTCTATGTTCACCTTTTTATCGCATTAAAAAACAAGAAAGAATGAAAAAATCGAGTGAAATGTTCAATGAGATGTTCGAAGACGAAGATCTGAAGCCGACCGCGATCCGTCGGATCCTCGTGACAAGTAGGGAATATGAGAGAACAAAAATTAGTGTAATTGAGGAAAAGAAGGTTCAGGTGAAACAAACATGAGTGAAGTGAATTAGATGAATGAACAATGAAAAAATGAGTACGGAGAAGTGACCAAAACATGAAATGAGAAGTAACGAAAATGAAGTGACAAGACAAACAAAAACAGGTCAAACAAGAGTAAATAAAGAGGAAAATCAACGTGAAAAGTTCAATAATATCCCAAAATGCAAAGATATGACGAAGGCAGAGATCGATCCTAAAAAGGGGAAAAGAAAGATGATCATGAAAAAATGAAGAGGAAAGGAATTGATCAAATGACAAAAAGAGAAGAACAGAGGTATTTTTAAGAGAGAAGAGACAACATACACTGCAGAATTCCGTCAGGTGAGTCTAAGTCCAAAAAGAAGAGATCTAAGGTAAAAGAAGAGAGCAAACATATGAAAATGAATGTAAAAAGAATGAACAAAGAAGGGAAAGAGAACGATAACACGAAGAATAGGACAAAATACCCAGATGCGGTGACGATCTTGATCGAACCTAAAAATAGAGAAAAAGAGGTGAAAGTGAGAAAACGAGATTCAAAACAAGTTAAAGAAAGAAAAGAAGAGAATGAAGGAAGTAGTTTGAGGAGATGATCTGGAACATACAATCTGAAATCGAAGATGATGATGATCTATCTAATTGGATATGATCTGAAGAGAAAGAAGAGGCAGAAATGATGAAAACAGATGAAAAAAGAAAGAAGAGAATGATGATGAAATGTCCAATAACAGGTTAAAATACCGAGATGCGGAGACGACTGGGATCGAACCTAAAAAGTGGAAAAAAGAGATGAAAGTAAGAAAATGAAGACGAAGATAATTTAAAGGAAGAAAAGAAGAGTAGAAAGAAGGATGTTGTGAACGAGAATAAGCAACATACAAGACAAATTAGTGAAAGTTGTTGATCTGTTCACTACGTTGACACCTGAAGAAGAATAAGAGAGAAAACAGATGAAAATAGTTGAAAACAAAAGAGTAAAGAAGAGAACAGTACTAAAATGACGAAGAAGTGGAAACGGAACAGAGATGAAGTGTGATCATGATCGCATCATAAAAGTTGGCAAAAAGAGATGAAATTGAAAAAATGAAACATACTGTGATGATGCCGAGCATCCGCAGGTTCCAAAACTCACAAAAGCAGAAAGAAAGAAGGATTGTCGAATTCGGATCATTCCCCATATTTTGTCAAATTTCCTTGAAATCGCAAATAGGCTGTTCTTGACATTGTCGGTTCTAGAAAATGTTGGTAAAAATTAAAAAAAATGATTGAACATAATTTCATTGTTTCTAAAATTGTTTTGACTTTTTTATTTTGTATAAAATGAACCCGAGAGAAAAGTTGATTGAATCAATGAAGAAAGAGAATTGTGAACTTGTTTCTGAGTATGTCCGGAGCACAGAACCAGTAATCTATGTTCATGAAGGTGTTGAGTGGAGGATAAAACCAAAGTTGTGGAATCAAGGAAACAGACCACACATGTCACAACGTCGACACTACACTCAATCGTTTGTGGAGAATGAACTGAGAAAGTACAACTGTGAACTCGTTGGTGAGTACAAGCAGGTGCTGACTCCATTCACATATCGAGAAATTGGTGGTACTGAAGTCTTCAAAGTGCGACTAGATTCCTGGCTGAAAGCAAAGAAGAAGCCACATTTGAGAAAGTCAAAATAATCACTCAACTTTTTTTATTTTTTATTTTTTTAATTCGTAGTAAATGTCAACACTCTGGAAAGTGAAGGAACAAATCAGAGAGGTTAGAGAACTCTTTCCAAACACCCAATTCGCATTTACCGATGGTCGAACATACAAACCTGACAGCCCATACAAGCAACATCACTATTCATTTCTCCTGGCAATGCTTCAACACCCAGATGTTGGATATCGAAATCCTAATCCAACCGTACAACTCAATACCACCTACATTCCGAAATTCCTGAATGAAGTGAGAAATCGACGACAAATTGAACAAAGAACATTGATTCAGAGACAGAATGAACAGAACAACAACGCAATGATGAATGAAGAGGATAAAAACGTAATCATAATTGACATGAAAGCAAATCCAAGAGTGAACGAAACTGAATTGAAAAAGCAAGTGTTCAAGATCACAAAGAAACTAAAATCAATTGAGGAGAAGCTGATGGATCATTGGATGAAGAATCTGTTGATCATTCAAAAGAAGAATGAACAGATGGAATCAAGAAAGATGAAACAATTTGATGGATTCAACGAATGCATCTTACTCGCTGAACCAAGAGACAAACTTGCCTTCAACGAATGTCTAACGAACGCTAGAAAGAAGTTCAAAAAGAATGAGGTCGAGAAGGTTGAAGACAATGGAAAACCATATCAGTTGTACTTCCACAATCATCTAAAGAACGTTGAGGAAATCACTACCTTCATCAAAGCAGTGTACAACAAAGAGAAGGATCGTCCATTCAAGATCAGCATTGACTTCGGAAAGATTGTTGAGAGAAAAGACAAAGATGAGACACTGTACAATGACTTCAGACCAGAACTGGAGAATACATCAAAGAGTTTCCCGACAGTGATAAGAAGTGAAGCAGACATCAATGAGTATTCAAAATATGCGATCAATCTGATCAAAGAATCACAAGAGAGAACTCTAATGGACACAAAGAAAATGTTCATTGCCTTCCATTCCATTCTGGTTGCTGTTTACAGATTTCCTGTTGCAGGAAAAGCCAATGCCATTCTAACTGAACACATTAAAACGAGAAACGTTCGGTACATCGATTCTGAGTACAACATCTGCTTCTTTCAAGCTCTATCATTCCTCACACTTCAAGATGTCAAAGGTGAGAAAATCTCAATCAATATGAGGAACAGTGAAGCCTACAGATTGTTCGCACAATGGATGAATCTCACACATCTGAAGTCTCGACAATTAACTCCACATCTTCAACAATACCCTGGATTTGATATTGCCTGTGATTTAGAGAGAGCAATGCAAGTATTCAACATCACTGTTCACATTTATGAGTTCGATGAAGACAAGAAGCGGTACTTCCTCAGTCAATCGTACATCAACGAGAAAGATGACGCAAGAGTTCTTCCACTTCTGATGATTCCTCTCACTGCAACTCTCGTTCATGTGATGTTCATTGTTGATCCTGAGAAATTAACTGGATACAAACTCTGTCCATTCTGTCAATCAAGAGGATTCCAAGTGAAGGATACAAACTTCAAGAGATACTACGAGAAGCATCTCTCTGAGTGTAAGGAACTTGATGGAAAACACATGAAGAAGATCTCACTTGATAAAACACCACGACCATATGTTCCACATATCCTCAACAACAAGGCTCATGAGTTTCTGATGGCACACAAAAGACAAGATGAATTCAAACCAACACAATACTACATCACTTACGATTTCGAAACAATGGAGGATCTCATTCTTGACAATCTATTCTCAGATGACAACACACAATTGATCTCTCATCTAAAACCTCTCTCTGTTGCATCAGCAATCAAAACAAAATCAGGAGTGAAGCCAATCTACTTTGATCTTCGAGATGGAAAGGACTTTGTGAAGCAATGGATCAGAGAACTCTTCAAGTTTGCAGAAACAGTACGAGAGAACAATCAATATGAAGATCCAGAGATTCCGTCACAGAATGAAGTCAGTGTGATTGGATTCAACAGCTCCAGATTCGACATCAATCTCATCTTTCGTGATCTCGTTGACAAGGATTGGAAAGTGGTGAGCTTCCTTGGATCAACAACAAAGTACAAACAAGTTTTGATCAGACATGAGAAAACACAACAAGTGGTCCGCTTTATTGACATGATGTCATACACAGGACCAATGACTTTGGATAATGCAGTGAAGGCTTTTGGAGGAAACACTACACTCCAGAAATCATTCTTTGCCTACGAATCATTTGATTCATCAGACTACGACACAGTGTTGAGCAAACCAGAACCATTCTCCAAGTATGAATTCTATTCCAGTCTGAACAACTGTGAAATGTCCGACACAGATTACCAATTTTATCTTAATGATTGGAACAAACAAGGATTCAAGAACAGATGGGATTACCTCAAGTTCTACAACATCAGAGACGTCGAATGTATGATTGCACCCCTGGACAATCTGATCGATTTGAACTTCCAATACAAAGTGGATATGTTGCACAATCTCTCTCTGTCAGCAAATGCTTCAGCAATCAAATATGCGTGTGCCTACAAAGACTTTGATATAGATGCTGACTACAATGAATGTGACGAATCTGGACCAATCAAGATCACCAAACAATACTGGAAATACAAAGTAGAAGGATACAGGTATCAAGATCAGAAAGCACATCGCAATACTACCAACAATGTCACTGAAGCAGACTTCGATTGGTTTGTTCAACAGTGCAAGAAAGTTTGTTACATCTGTAAGTGCCACTTCACGCAAGCAGTCAAACCAACACTGGATAGAATCGACAATTCAAAAGGACATTCAAAAGAGAACGTAAAGATCTGCTGTGATTATTGCAACACATATAAGTCAGACCATGATGAACATCTCACACGATTGAGGATTCAATTGAAGAAATATTGCATCTGGAAATCTCTTCCAATGACTCTGACACATGAGCAAACATATCACAAGTTGAGAGCCGCAGTGACAGGTGGATTATCGAATGTTCAACATCGACAGAACATCAAAGATGTGACTCCAATCAATCACTTCCACTTCCAAGACAACAAAGTCCTTTCCAAAGATACAGAACACATGATGACTCATGTCTGTGGTGTTGATTTTAATTCACTTTATCCAAGTGCTTTCTCATCAATCAAGAACAAGAACAATCCATACACGAAACACAGAATGTACATGCCAGGAAGATGTTTGTACACAGCCACAGGAGACAAAGAATGTCGGGAGATCATAGAGGACAAGAACCAGAAGACACTGTTTGTTGCTGAATTGAAGGGACATATCGATGAAAAGTACATAAATGAGTTCATTAACTTCCCACCAATCTTCAGGAACATCATTGTCAATACGACAGAAGAAACCATTGGAGAGAAGACGTATTCGTTGATGAAGAAACATGGATTGAAGACTGATGACAAACAAAGAAAGCTGACTCAACTATTAAGCACACACGATCAGTATATGTTCTTTTCGACATACTATCTGTGGTTCCTCATCGACTATTGCCACTTTATCGTCGACGACATTAAGAGTGTGATGGTGTTCTCGAGACACGCTGGATTTGAACCATTTGTGACCTCATTCATGAATGATCGAATCGAAGCAATGAAGGTTGGAAACAAAGGAAAGGAACAGTTCTGTAAGACGAACTTGAATGGAAGTTACGGATATGATGGAATGAACACTGAGAAGTACAACTCAATCACAATCTGCAATGAGAAGAGAACATACTTGAAACAGATGATGAAAGGATTTGTAGCGACAAGAGAGATCAATGAGGACAACTACATTGTGATTGAAGACAGAGAGAAAGCATCATGTAAGACATGTTTACAAGAAGCAGTGTTCACACTCGACAATGCCAAGTTCTGGTATCTGAATTTCATCTACAATTTCATGTACAAATGCCTCGACATGAACAAGATTCATTTCTGTGAGGGTGACACTGACTCTGCATACTGGGCTATTAGTGGAGATCCAAACGCTGGAATTCATCAACAATTTGAACATGTGATTGCTGACAAAGATTTCTATGATGCACACAAATATGAATGGTTTCCCAATCCTGAAAAAGGAGTTGATGATGAGAAGAAGCTGTTGGGATTAGCTATTGAAAAGGAAGGTGAACAGATGATCTGTCTCGCTCCCAAGTGCTACTCTCTCGATGAGAAATGTAAGATCAAAGGAGTGTCTCTGAAGAAAACAAATATAACAAGTGAAGACTATGTGAAGTGTCTCAATGGAGAGAAAACAGTGACCACAACATTGAACTTTCAGACAAGAAGAGTTCATTCTGACGATGACACCAATGGATTTGAGATTGCGAAAATACAACAGCAAAAACTCAGTCTCAGTGGAATTCATCTGAAGGCAATCGTACTTGAAAACGAATCATGTCCTCCTTTCATTCATGGACTGAAAGCAACTGATTACAAAATGGAATAATCACAAACTTTATTTTTATTAAAATGACCACTCAACAATTGAACCCCGTACAGATGAATGAACTCGTGTATAGGCTACTTCGGTGTACACAATATTCCAAGAAGAAAATAGACGAAATCAAATGGTCTCCAACAAACTATTTACATGTCTATCATGGCGCTGATTCTAATGGACCATTTGATGGAAATGATGAAACATATTTCGAGGATTGGTTCAATGGAGATTTACCTCCAAATTTATCACTTGAAGATGGAACAAAAGTTGTACAACTGTTTGTAAAAGGATTCCTTGGAAGACATGTAGTTAAATATAGAGCTGAAGGTGCATACAAAGCATATCAACAATACCACCACGAAGTGACTTTTCCTCCAATGGTTCGGAGTCCTGCCGAGGCAACTCAACTTCCTATTCAAATCCCAACAAAAATAGAGATTCAACCACCACTATCTCCAGTCATTCCTGGACTGAAGAGAAACTTGAAATCGATTGGTTCAGAATATGAATTTCCAAGTAAGGAGAGGAGATTCGAAGAGGAGGAGAATGATGATATTACTATCAGTTCACCAATGTCATACAGAACAACTCCATTTGAGATTAGACTCTACGAACCTACGACACAACAAGTACTGAATAAGTTGGAACAAATGAAAGGATTGTTTGATCATCAACAGAGAAATGATTCCGAAGATGAACAGATCAAAGCTGAGAACTCAATCATGAATAATCAAAAGCAAATGGAACAATTCATCACCAAACAAATTGGAGACTTGAGGAAAATGAACCGTGACACATTTGTGAAAGAATCAATCAATAGAAGCATCGCAAATGATGAAAAGGCTTTCATTCTAAATCACACAAAACAAATACCATTCGGAGGAAGATCATTTCAGGACTGGTACGATGAATATACTCACAGATGGGATTCTGCACATCCGAGGAAAATCCAGAGGGAAAAAGGAGGTGATGCGATGATGATTAATCCACCAATGATTCCTAAAGCAACAGAGAAAATCCATTATCCGTTTCGATCAAAGATGCAACTCATGTCAAAAGATGTTACTGGAGATTCAGAAAAGACAGCAGACAAAAAGGTTCCTCAGAAATGTGACAGACCTTACTTCTCTCCCAAGTTTGGATCCTGGGAAATTGATCTTGTATTTATCCAATCACCAACGTCGAAAACAGTTCTTCAGATTTATCTATTCGCAATTAACATCAACTCCAAGTTCCTTGTTGTGATTCCTGTACTGGATAAATCATGGGTCAAAGTCAAGACTGCAATCAATGATCTGATTAATCATCGTGGAGTTCATGTCAACAACATTCGAGGTGATGGTGAAGCAGCATGGACTAGTGGAGAAGCAACAACGTATTTCAAGAAACAAAAGGTCAGTACGTATTTCACAAGCTCACCATTCACAAATCATAATCGAATTGTCGATCGAGTGATCAGAACAATCAGAGATGGATTCCAAGATAATGCAACACAGATGGCAAATCATTCACTGATGAATCAGATGGTGGAATACTACAACATGACTCCACATCGAGCGTACTGGAACAAGTTCACTCCACAGCAGGCACAAAACAATCGTGAAATTGAAGCACTGTATATCTCCAGTTGTGAAGAGCAATTGAAGAACATTCAAAGACAACAAACAACACAACTGCTTTGGCGATACAAACCAGGAAACATTCTACTGATTCACCTGGATTTAAACAAGACTGTTGCCAAATTTCAGAAGAAGCGAAGACAGTTTCAATTTGTTGGACAATTCATTGAGTACAAACACGGAAATGTGGTGGCAAAACTTCTGAACGGTCTCACATGTCTACCAAAAATAGTGTACGTTCCAATCCAACACACAAAGTTCCATGTAGACTCAATTGACAATTTAACTCCTGAGTTCATTAATCAATTCAATTTAGTTTAAATCAAAACTGTTTCGAATATTTTTATTCCATTCAAATGTCATCACTGAAAATATTAGAACCGTTTGATCCTGAACAGAAATGTTTTGAAAACATCTATGACTTTCAGAGACATTTGGAAAAGAATAGAGAAGAACTGAATAAATACACAACACAGAAACTTAATCGGTTAATCAGAATTGATGGATACAGAATCACAAAAATAAGAGGTGAGATAGCACTGAGAAAAGCAAGCAATGAGAATACCAATGACCCCAACTCACTGTCGATTGATCAAAGATTGTCAGACATTGAAGAATCAATTCGAACTCTAACAGATACGTTAAGCATGAGGCTTCGAAGTCTTGACGAGACCATCAACAACCTTATCCAAGAGTTAACGGACAGTTCGGTTTAAACCTTCTTTGTTGATCTCAGTCAGTGTTACTCCATCAGTGTTGTAACGAAGAATGATTGCTTCACATTTTTGTTTTCGTTGGTAGACATTCCAGAATTGTCGAATATCAATTGGTGAGTTCAACTGAGGATAGACTCGACTGATTCGTTCTTTGTTGAATCCTCCAAAGATCCACATTGAATCAATGTTTGACTTCATGTCTGCTGACAAACTGAAGAGCTCATGCATTGTCAGAAAGAAAGTGAATTTCGGTTGTCGATTCTCCAATAACAAGTCCATCATTGTCATTCTATTTTTGGATGCTCTACGTTCACCTAGGATTCTGCGACAGTCATCAAGAAGGATAATCGTTTGGAGATTCTTCACTGAGAAGTCTTCAATGTAAAGTGAGTCAAAGAGATCCTCTCTACATTCATCAGTGATTTTATTCTGCCATTGATTGTCAATAATTTCTTCATACGCAGCTTTCGATTCGGAGAGTTCCAACAGAAATGGAAGTGCTTCATCATACTTGACTTTCACATAAGGAACATTCAGAATTGGTTTGAATTTGTCGAATGTTGGATCAATGTTCTTATCAGTGACGAAGACGAACAAGTGAAACAGTTCATTCCGAACCTGAACATTCTGGAGCTTGGCAACCTCTCGAAGAGCATTGAATGTCTTCCCACTTCCTCTGTTTCCAACAAGTACATTGACACTATTGCGATTGAAATTCAAGTCTGGATGAATCTGTGATTGAACTTCATGAGACACATTTCCACTAGATGCTTCACTCAGTTTTGCATTCACGTATGCTGTAAGAGAAGAGGGTTCCACCCTCCGCGAAACCAAAGGTTTTGTTGTTGAAGATACGGGCGATGCCCTTAGAATGGAATTCGTTCTTATCATTTATGATTTCTCTCTAATTAAAATATAGTTTTGGATTTTTTATTTTGTATGAAAACACAATGTCGAAGATACAATACATTCCCGTCAAAAGAAAAGCACCAGCGAAGAAACCAAAAATGAGATATGATCAGGGGTCTTTGGATGCAATGAAAAGAATCTATGCTGATGATGACATTCGCACCAAATTCAATTCTGCACTCAGTAGTGTTCCATCAGCTTTAGAATACATCGAAAGGACTGGACAAAATTGGGAAGTCAAAATGGAGAAACATGGAAAAGTTCCCGATGTGATGGTCTACGACAAAGACTATGGAGATCTGGTTGCAGCGAATGGTTTCATGCTTGCATCGTACAACAGTCGACCTGTCGTCGAGACATACTATTCAATGAATCCAACACCAGATATGCGAAGACAAACTCCATATTCATCATTTCGTCAAGATCATGGAAGAAGAATCAAAGCTGCACACAACAACTTCCTCAAGAGTGGGGAGTTTGCTTTGCCTGGAAACTATCGTGAAGTCAACTACCAAGAAATGCAAACTCAACGATCACAACAACCGTATGCTATCATGAAGAAAGCTGTTGGTGAATTCATGAATGATACTTTGAAGCTGTATCAAGGAGCCAGTCGAGA